>JAECUM010003584.1:0-127584 GCA_016617855.1 Megalonaias nervosa | reverse complement strand
TTTTATACTTCAGGATTTTAATTGCCTGTGGCGGAATTTTCTTCATAGGCGTCTCTACTTTGATCTATTTTGGTTTGCTATCGTCTTGCGTCCACTCATCAGAATTCGAGTTTTTCCTTTTATAACAAAGTGCATTCTAAAAAGTTAATTGTAAGTTTATAGATTTTATCACTTTGTTTTTGTAATGGATTATATCTGATTGGGACATATCCAATCGGCTTAAAATCAGATTTCCACTGTTATACATGAACATCTGACAGCGACCGCTTAGGGGTCATGTTCTGGTAACCTATGTTATTACCATAATCGCAAATTTTATCATCCAATCAGATGACGTCTTATATCTTCGCGTTTGGAGACTTAGCAGTGTGGATGAATAGCATGAATGTGTACCGAACGATTTGATTCACTTTTCAGATTTTTTTAAAGCTGCATTTCCATTGGCTAATTCAAAGGCCACAGAACATGACCCTTAAGCGGTCGTCGTCAGATCTTCACGTAGAACAGAGGAGATCTGATATTAATCAGATTGGGACATATCTGGCTATATACAAAGATTTACTCTGGTATATTTTTATAAACTTAGTTCTGGGCGGGGACATGACCATAAAACGCGTTGAATAGCTTGGTTCTGAGCCGGGACAAGAGATTAGAATATAAATATATCGGTCCTGGGCTAAAACATTGAATAAGCGTCATTAAAAGTCTGTTAATCATCAATAACGTTGCTTAAGTTTAGCACGAGCAGCTTGTTTTGTCTTTTTAATGCTTTGTTCTGTGCATGGACAGAGTTGGTTAAAGGGATGCTGGGTGGGGTCAAACACATAACTCACAGATTGATCGAATTCCAAGAGAAAAGACGCTTTGAGCTATGATAGATGATTTCGTGGATAAAAGTCAGCTTTGGACGTTTAAGTCTGTTTTGGACATTGAATCTTAGTTTAGACACAACTAGGTCAGGGCGAGGACGTATTTAGTTTTGGGTAGTGATATAAACATATGGCGTTGTAATAGGTTAAAATTCAAACATTCTATTGCGCTATTTTTGTGAAGGATTCCTTCTGACTGAGCATATCGTTGGCTATATCCAGGTAAATACTCTGAGTGAGTGGCGTCACTACGGTTGGTGTTACCCAGTGCGGTAACTCATAGTGTCACCCTCATGGATCTCGTTCCTGCACAAATATTCAAAGATTTTATAGACAGTCATGTGCGGTAACTCATGGTGTCACCCCATGGACCTCCTTCCTGCACAAAAATTCAAAAACTTTATAGACAGTCATTTTGGTGTCACCCCCTCTGATGGTGTCACCCGGTACAGTCCGCACCCCCCTAGTGACGCCACTGAATACTCTAATGTCTGTCTATAGGCTTGGTTTCGACAGGGACATGATCATAAGGCGTGTGAATGGTGTGGTCTTGCATCGGATCACAAACTTGTCCATAGAAATGTATCGGTTTTGAGCTAGAATTGTTTATAAACGTCATTACAGATCTGTTTCTGTGCAAAAACGTTGTTTGAAGTTTAGCACGATCAGCTTGGTCTGTCTGTCTTAATATTTGGTTCCATGCAGGAAAAAAGCTTGATTCTCGCTGGGGGGTAGGTGGGTTCATGCATCTGCATGTAATTTGAGCAAGTCCATCTTGTTCTGTCTGTCTTCACGGAAGCACGCTCGAAAGTTCGCTCACAGCAATACAGAATCACGGATCTGAAATAATCGTTTTACTGAACGTATGTCTCAAAAACAAAGATGCATTATTTCTGTTCCTGTCTCAATATCTAATTATTCATATCTTCCTCCGGACGCACGCGCGCAAGCAAGCACATTTGATTTCATACACTGATGACATGTGTACTTTCTGTGTACGATGTGCAGCGCATAAATCCACAAAAGATAAATTCTGGTATTAAAGTATGTCATACAACAGCAGCAGAAGCAACAACAACAACAACAACAATAATAATAATAATAATAATAATAATAATAATAACTGTATTCTGAAAATAGCTTTGTTTTATTGTGATAAAATGAGTATATTTTACGATGTATTTTCATGATCATCCCAGGATGATGATTCAGTGTGTTAATCCAAAGCGGTTACCCATAGATTCACGTTGTAAATGAAACAACAGCAACAAGAAGAAAATATAATCAATGAAAATACCGGGATTAAACATAAAATTTATAACTTTATATTCTTGTACATTAATCAATCTGTCTCAAAGGTGGCATACCTTTTATATAACTTAGAATCGATTAATTTTTATTTCTTTTTCAAATTTTTTTTCCAATTTGAATTGGTGGGGGTAAGATCTTTCGACATGGATTAATTTTAAGGTACGACAAATGTACTAGAGAACGATTCTCTCTACATTCCGTTTTTTAGTTACTTATAGATATCGATCTAATTCAAATCAGATCTCCACTGTCTTACGTAGGACAGTGGACAAGCAACAAGCTTTTTAAACTTCAACAAATAATTTATTTCCCAAGAATTCAGAGCGAAAAATGTAAAAAGAACTTACGGTATTTCAAATTAAATTCTACATAATTATAGAATTTCTAACACATCCAATGATTAAAGCCGACTGAGATGAATATGTTGTTTACAAAACCAAAATGAATGATTCAGGTCAGGTAGAAAATGAACTTGATTTTGAAGAAGGTCAAGTCCAAAATACAATTATTCATCGCATATAATGAATAAAAAGACTACGAAGCAAATTAAACATACATAAAAATTTCTACTACGATAAAGTTTTATTTTGTACCTGGTTTGTACAAGTTAACGATTTTAATGAGGGCAGTTCTGGGTTTGGGAGAAAAACTGCCTGTATTTCTACATCGTCGCTAGAAAAAGGTTTCGATATGTTAACCTATCTACACTTTGGCGGATGGATCAAATATTTCAGTGCTTTGGGTGTGTGAATTTAATTGGATGCAGTGGTAAGCTACAGCATCCTATCAAAGTAACGTTTTTCAATTTTGAACACTGTTCCTCCATGATAGAGACAAGGGGTGCACACAACTGGAATGGACTTATAAATAAGCGATTTTTAACTGCCGGACCGCGTTTGCTCAAATACAGCCTTTTCTGAAAATACGCCTGTAATGGCTTCTTTCTGGTATGTAATCAGACTTTCGATGTTAAAGTCACAAAGTATCCTTCTTAAGGCATTTGCCTTCACCAATTTCGGATTGCCTTCACCTTTTTCTGCCGATGGACAGTGCACTGGTCTTAACACGCTACTGGTTAGTTGGCGTTACATACTAAGGGAGGAAACTCGTGAAATCCAGTAGGTGTCGTTATTTTAAAGCAAATATCTGATCGATCCGCCAATTTGTAGATAGGCTAACATATCGGAGCCATGGTAAACGAAGATGGTATTTTAAGGTGCAGCGTGGATTTAATTCGTGTATGACGTATTGTTTTATTACTATATTATTTTTCCAGATAGATGCTAATCTCCCTCCTCTAGCGGTAGGGGAGCTATGTTTGGTGTCATATCCTATTAATTTAGGGATGTTTATACTATCATTCAGGTGCGTTTCCTGAATGCATATTATATCTGGCTGTCTGTGATTTTATGTTTAGTTGGTAGGCATGCGATTTAGGGTCGCACGCATTCCGTCACAGATAAGTATGCTTTCCTGTGCTCCCATTTGTAAATTTTATTACATGACTTAATTTTTTTGTAAATCTTATGTTTCTCCTTCCATATATTTAGAACCTGCTCAGGTTACTCTTCCCTTTAATGGCTGCGTGGTGTGTTTTTATTGATAGTCCGCAGCCTAGTTTGTTTATAGTTTAGTCCTTTGCCGACCAATGCGCTAGTGTTATGGATTTTTGTTTTTACGGTGCAGTCTAAAGAGTTCACACCTAAGACGGTTTATGTGATTTGTCGAAAAGTGCCCTTATCAGTTGCAATGTTTACAGAACCGTAGCTTGTTTTAAAAGGGTATATCCTACTGGGTTCTACCCTTTCTGCTGCTTTGAGAAATAACACAACATCGGTACTTTTTATTTCCTGATTGTTAAGTCGAAGTGCTTTTTCTGATTATTTACCGTCTGTTCATATGTATGATGTAAACTTATGTACGTTATTTTTGGGGCGGTATATATTAGCACTTTATTGCTGGGATTGTGTTGCTTTGTGCTGGTGTACATCTTGACCATATTATGCGTCGAGATTTCGACTGTAATTGGTCCCATCTTTTCTATTTCTGAGAGGTGTGCCAGTTGTCTCTCCGTGCCGCGTTTTACTCCCTAACGTTTGTTTTTAGCAGTTAACCCACCACACTTTTATAGGTTAATTGCACTATAGATTTGCCCACCCATTTAATAAATATTTTAAGGTCCACGGGGTATTTTCTTCGTTGGGGTTAACAGTTCTGTCTTTGCGACAGTAGTGGGGTCTGTCTGTTTTTCAGGGTTTCTGTATTTTGCGGAGTACTTTTTTGTGTGGCCGTATTATTGGGTTTTGCCATTGTTTGTCCTGGACTAGTTTGGTTCTCGTTTTGGAGGTTAAAATTTGACGGGGATTTCGGTTGTAGTATTTTGCGGGACATTTTGTTGTTTCTTTCGTGTTGGGCTCTAGTTTTATTGTGTGGCACCTTTGACTATGGGACTATAGTATTATGTTATACGGCTGTTTGCTTGGTTGTTTGTTTTGTTTGTTTTTTGTTATAATTATATTTGCTTTCTTGGCGGTATTACTACCTTTGTCGATTTGTTCTTTATCAGTTTCTTGTCTTTGGTTCCCCGTGGTTGTTTTCTTTTTTTATGGCTTCTTCCGTTTGGGTCCATGTAGTTGCTTTTTAAAAAAAAATAGTTTCTTATGTTTGGGTACCTATTGCTCCTGATTTTGTTCGTTCTGGAGGGTGTGTGTGACTCAGTTGGTTCACGAAGACTGGGTGATGCGCAGAGGACTTATGGAGCAGTGTATCGGGGACAACTGGTTTGATTTTGCGCAGGAGGTTTCGGGTGGTGTACAGGCTGCATCTGCTGAAGTTCGTCGGAGGTTAATGGACCAAATCAGCATCTGGCTCATAAAGCCCGAATGCTCGACAAAGGTCGTTCTTGTTCTTTCCAATTAAAGTCGTGTATCGTCTTAAGGACTCACGGTGCTAGTGATACCGGAAAATGGGAACCAGTCTAGAAAAGGGTGAACGTAAAATAGAGTATATGTGGGTTTGGATGGCAAGGATTGGTTTGATAATGAAAGTAACGTTTTAGTGAAGAATCTTGTGAGAATTAACCTAGTTGTAATTGGAAAGAAATAAAGACACTGCTTTATTGATGGAATTCCGGTCCTTTTACAGACTTGAGTTTGGAAAACTCATTAGTGAAATTAACGCCTGACTCTTTTGTTTCGAATTAGAAGCACATCTAGATCAAGAAAGTGCCGTGCCTGGTTTTCTCTACACAGGAGCTGTCATATACATTCCCCCACATGCTGTTCTGAGATATGTTTGCACAGTTTCCTATAGTGGAACAGGCCATATTGCCAAGATGCGCAATCACATAAATCTCTTTTTTTATGGTTGCTTAATTTTCCAATTGCATACATTGTAACATTTGGTACTCAAGAGTACATACCAATCTGAGGTTGGCTATTACTTTTGATTTTGTGATCTTAATCAGGTATGAATGACGTATTATCTACGTCAATTCTTTTGCAGTCGTGCAGTCTGTCACCATGTAAATTATAAAAATTTATTAGTATGAGTTACAGTCGAAACTCTGTTTTCTGGGGCGGGATTGGAAATCCTCAATCAACATATCTTGTTGCAGCTGGCCATGTGATTCGTCTACATGATAGGATTCACGGGTTGTGCGATGTCGTTGTTCGTACTTCCGCCGGAAATCTGGTCGCTTATTAAAGAAAGGATATTTTTTTGGCAAATAGACAAGGAGATGAGAAAAAAAAAACAAAAAAAACCCAACAAAAAAACAAAAAAACATACAAACTTTCGAGCATTGCATCAGGAGAAAGACACCCACAGTAAACAAGGCAGGAGTTTTTGTACCCATTCAGTCCACTTCACCCTTGGAGATGGTTTGTCTGGACTAGTGTACCCCTCATTGGAGATACATAACGGTGGCTGTGAGCAAATGTTCTAGGTACAGTACATGCATCGTGTTATACGGATCGACCACTTAATCAGGTGGACGTTAACAGAGAGGTAAGGATTAAGTGCCCACTATGAGTAGTGGAAGTCCACTCACTCCGGTGGATCTTCCACTCATTCTATTGGAAATCCACTCAATCTAGTGGAAATCCGTCAAAGATTGACCCAGAACACAATTAATTTTACTATATATTCTCTACATTTGTTTCTCAGTACTGAACGTTCCACTGCGTGACAATCAATACAAATCATATGTTAATCTAAAATACCTTCAAAGATGACTTCACAGTGAAGTTCTTGTTATAGGTTCACCGACATTTTTTGTTGAGCGTGCAACGGAACACAGATTTCACTTCCGGATCATCACCAAAACCCTATTACTCACTGTACACTGTCGCCGAAACACACACACACACACACAAACAGACAGACAGACAACCACACCATAAGCTCATATTCAAAGAATAAACAATTTTCTTTAAATCCATACCAAGAACGCCAATATCTAACTCTTGTATCACCACCAAAAGGAGACAGGAATGAATGCTCTAAAAATAGACTGGGGCTACATTCGTCTATTAATTGTAATATGTTTCCAGATTTTATTGCAGCTATAGGAGGTATTATGGCACCTCCACTGATTTGATTGTATTCTCTTCGCGAGTCGACACACGAGACAGATTTATATAGGTGGAAGGCTGCGAGGGGGTCCACACCAATGAATGAGAAACCCCAATAGCGAAAACCCGACCACGGCAGATGTCAATTTCATACCTTTACTTGTACAAACTCTACAGTGGTAATATTTCTTGTGTTGTTTTTTTTTTTTTATATGTGGCCCAGCAAGGGATATATAAGACGATATCTTCCTACCCTATCCATTATGTAACTTACATCACAAGAAACTGTCAAGCTACAGTTTACATTTACATACTGTTCTGCATTAAGCGGTAACTTCGATGCTCATTCTCGATAGATTACATTTCATCAATGGGTTTTGTGTGCTGATTAATAATTTCTCATAGTTTCCCTTTTATTTCCATGCTATTTCCAATACCCAATTCTATACGAGACTACAAACGAATGCCGTATTATTTATATCAGACATGTACGATTAAGAACACTGGAACATTATGACATGCATGCCATAATTCTTTCCAAAGTTTATTCTACAAGAATAAAATGACATCGTATATTAAAATAAAGGAGATACACGAACTAAACTACGAAAAGGTTTTTCTGCACTTTAACCCTTAAACGTTGAAAATAACATTGATTATGAGTAAATTTAGCATGTATTTTAAAGGCACGGAATTGTGTATTGTCTGTTTCACTCTATCTGTGGCCATTCATGTCATGAATAAAGTGATTTTTATGAAGAAGACCAAGTTATTTCTGTCCTCACTTTTTCCATGAAATTTACATGCAACACCAGGCACTTACTCTGAAATAGTTGCTACACCAGTCATTTGTAGCTTCCTGCATTCCGTCAACAGCAGTCAGTCAGGACCCTTGCACAACTACATGCTACAGTTCAATGTCGCGCTTCGAAGTTTCAAGATGCACATTAACTATTGGAAGATTATATCACAAAACTACAAACTTTAAAACTCAACAAATGTTAGTTTGTAAACAAAATTCGGCCGATAAACGCATTTGATGTTAAGTTCTCATATTATGGCGTAAAACTGGTAAAAATGTCTAAGTTTTTTGCATTTTTTATATTCTTGATGCTTTTCATTTTTAAAAGCGGTGGGGGGGTGTTTACAAACAAATGGGATGATGTGCGAATACTATAGCGTTATGCAAAAAACAAAATATCAGAGCCGGATGGGGGTGGATGGGTCCGGGGTTTACGTACCCACCCACCCCCTTTTCCGGGCTAAATAAAAACGTACACACTTACAAACGCAGTCACGTTTTACTTGAAAATTGATAATCGTTTTATTCTTGCGCACGTTTATTGTGTATTATGCACACTTTGAGTAAATAGATATATACATTTGCTTTGGTGCCCTTTCGAGGAAAGTCATGGCCATCTGAAATTTTGGAAACACCCCTCAACACTGATCCAGCCCCGAATATAATTATTGTTTATTTTCCCAATGAGAGACTAGCCGTTTAGCTTAAATTTAGAATAAAAAGTGTAACCACCTCGATGAATGCCCAAACTTTGCTGACATGCGACCCGCCAAGCAGTATCCTTTGTTCCGCAAATAGATTGGCATCACAAGGTGTCATGAGAGATAACAAAGGTGGTGCGGGCCAAGGGCCATCGAAAATACCCTCATGCGGCCCTTAGGGTTGTTCAAGTTTGAAACCACTGGTCTACAGAAGAGAAAGCCACGTTCTTGGACTCTGACAAGAACAGCAACAGCAGCAGCAACAACAACAACAACAACAATAATAATAATAATAATAATAATAATTAGAAGAAGAATAACAATAGCAAAAATAATCATTAACACATACAACAGTAACTTTTATTACTTACATACCCATGCAATTATGACAAAATTACTGGGATTATTTGCGATAATTATAATAATAATAATGACTAACAATAGCAAAAAACCCACCAGATATCAATAACTTTTATTACACACATCCATTCAATTATGACCAAATTTCCGGGATGATTTGCGATAATAATAACATCAATACTGAGAGGATAATATAAGCACTGGAACAATAACAATAATAATAACAACAATAATAAATTGCACTTGTTGTAAATTTGAATATCAACGTAATGGTTGATGTTATGGGGTGCCATATTGTTTCAAACGGTTCAAAACCATAAAAGAATGTACAGTTACACGAATGTACAGTTATAAATCAAACACATGTCAAAGTGACTTCTGGTTTGTATGATTAATGTATACATAAAATATACTGCTGAGAGGAAATATCGACATTTCTGTTATTTACAATACTTTGCATAAAGAAGAGTACTGAAAATTCAAGATACAAAATGCACGATTCATGAAAACTTAAATACACTTGGTCCCGACATGTATAGGTTGGGTCGGGAATCCGGGCTCTTGTTCACATCCGGACATTTTTAGTGCATAGTTACGACCGCCAAGGTGAAAACAGCCGCCATTGTTCTAGTGACTTGAGTAATGTGTGGGAGACATTTATAGAACATTTTAAGATATGCCTAAGATTTGCATTGTTGTTGGGTGCACAAACCATCATATGCAAAAGGAAAATTTGTCATTTTTCAAGTTTCCTGATGCAGCAAAAAAAGTTAATAAAAAGAAAAAATATTATTATAAACGCAGCGTGGATACATGTACATAGGTTGAAAAATACACACCTTTTAGTGCTTATTAAGCAAGGTTTAATAGGACAATTAAAGAATAATAATAATGAAAAAAGATAATGAGAACTTTAAAAAATAATTAGGATTACAGGTAATATCAACTGAAAATTTCTGATTTTGATATAGTTTAATTAAAGAAAAATAGGTTTATGAAAAAGGTGTATAATTACTTCAATAAAATATTTTGTTTAAAAAACCAAACTTACAAGGTGTATCGGTAAGATAGTTGTAAACATGAGGCCATGTCACTTCAGGCCATTTTTGTTGGGTTATTTACCCAAATATCTGCTGGAAATTTATAAAGGCAAACATTAATTTCCAAAAGTTTAATTTTCTGTAAATATCTTACATTAGCATCGCTATTCAGCGTCTGTTTGCAACCGTAAGACATTGCAAGAATGGCCAACCGATCCTTACATTTATATTCGTCATTGTATAAATGAAAAGTGTACAATATACAAACTATATAACAAACACGGCCTTCAAACTGTCTTGACACTAATGGGCGTATATTGTCGTGTACACATGTACGTGACACATACACACCACTGCCACCCTTATCAACCTAAAATATATTACGTCTATTAAAATATTCGACAGACACACATTCGTGGTTTATATCCTGCGTGTACAGAAAACTATGCAACACTTCTGAACAGAAAACAGAAAGAATAAACAAAATATAGGTAAACTAAAAGAATAAACAAAATATAGGTAAACTAAAACGGTTTGCAATATCAAACATAACTGCCGTACTGTTTCTAAGCAATTGTTTGCACCTCCGCAATATGGCGGAAAGTAGGTCGCTAAGCTTGTGACGTTATGCCGACCCAACCTATAGTATTTGTTCTGACGCACGTTTTAAGCAGTATGCATCTTTTTCCGTTTTGGGGCAGGCCTCGACATTATAACCATCGCTGTAATTGAATATTGGAATGCTCATCTATATTCGGATGAACAAATTTAGCGTCTGGTACATCATTTTCAGTAAGAACAATAATACTAAAAGTATCACTGGTCGCCATTATGCTGGATAGCCTTGTCCGAAAATCTATTTTTAGAAACTGATGTCACTGCGCGTGACGTATCAAAGACAAGCGCCATTGAAGTCTGATATCTATCAGTGGCTGTTCATTGTTTGTGGAGAGAGAGAGAGAGAGAGAGAGAGAGAGAGTTAATTCGTCTAAGTCTTTTTGTTAGATCGTAGCGCGTAGCTTGGATAATGTAAATATGTATTATGTAAGATTACGACTATAGACCCAATTCGGGACACAAAGACACTGCTCGTCTAATGTTTAATCATTAAGCAACAGCCCGTCAGTGTGAGTTCAAAAAGGGAATTCTAGAACCAGGGTCGACAGAGCAGAGATTAGGATGTTTCTTTTGCAATCCATCAGTGACGCTACGACCGACATGAAAGCAATTTCAAGCTTTGGGAAAATAACAACGAGAAAGTAACAAGTGTTAAATTAATCAAGGCAGTTTTCAAAGAGACCAGGTCGTATCCAATCAGAACGAAGATATTCAGATCTAGGAAGCCGCTTATGTTCGAACTAAGCCCATTTTTCAATAGTACATGTGTCAACCTCGCCAGGGGCGGATCATAGGGAATTTAAGAGCCATTAGACTGTACCCCGCGTGGCATAAAGTTGCACACTCGTTAAAGAAGGGAAGGAAATTCAAGTTGGAATTCTAGGTTTGGATTTGTGAACAAAGGCTTCTGAGGAAGCTTGCCTGATGGGAGTAAGAGGTTCGACACTCAAAGATCGGAGATGAAAAGAAAGAGACGCGAAGAGCATGTAGTAGGCGCTCATAGTAATGTCAGCAGTTTGTATGCAGGTGAAGTGCCGAAAGAAACACGTAAGCACCGGAAGTATCAAAAACTGATCTGGAAGTGCCATGAAAGCACGTTGTCAAAGGTACCGGAAGTACCAAAGATAAACAAGAGGAAGACAGTGACTGACAGATGAGCAACAGAGGCAACACTGAAAGTAAACACTCCCGTTAAAGACCTTTAATATCGAGGCTAATGTGATGAAATAATCACTGACAACTGTTAATAGGTCATTGATTGCATTAGTTCGAAAGAAACTGCGATTGAGAATGTGCCAAGGAAATCATAGACTACTGTTACGTATCTAGGCTCGTACAAAAAGTAACAAGAAAAGAGTGAAGACAACAAGCTTGTAAAATTTAACAAATAATTTATTTCCCTAGAAAAACAAGGTAAAAATGAGAAAAAGGACTTACGGTTTACGAATCAAATCCAAAATTAATCCAAGAATTAAAAAATATTAGTCTTATCAATGAAAAGTCCTAAATGAATCTGTGTTCGAGTCCCGATGAAATCAAAATGGAGAGCGATGACGTATATCGTGACCTTCAAAGTGTTGCCTTGTCAACAGTTCCTTGTTGAATCACAAAAAAAAATAATATTCCAGTTTAGAATTTCTGAATAAATTTCGATAAATTTCCTTGTCCAAGAATTTCTGTATGAGCACTAGTATTTTCCAGGGAAAGAATAAATAATTCCATAAAATAAAAAATTCAACTCAAACTGGTTACAACAAGACACCTTTAAGTGTCGAAGATTTAAAGCCCAACTGGCTAGTTCTTCTCAAGTAAACGATTGTACAGTAAGTTAAGACGCAAAACAGATTCCCGTATGAGGGTCACGTGGTTACCTTCTAGAACAACGTAGAATATTTTTTACATGCTAATTATCACGTACTCTAGGTATGGTCTTGATCCCACTGAATGAATCTTACTCTTAGACTGAATAAAAACAATTTAAGAAGTTGTTTACTAGAACTCTGATTTCTGAATCAAGGTCAGAAACTAGATACAATGTTTCAGCTACTGGTTGCTTATCAGGTCAAACAGAACTGAAATGAATTTCTAGCAAATATAAAATCCAGCCTACAAAAGTTATCATTACAATAACATGTAATGGAATAAAATTTAAAAAAGAATTAAAACTAACAAACAAATAATTAAATTACATATACATAACACTACATTTGTTATATTTTATTAAATTGTTATACTTTTCACCTTATTCGTATATCTAGACCGTCGGCATTGCTGACTGGGGGCTCGGAGCAATTTAAATTCTAATTGTCCACCTTTCTCTCGTAGGAAGCTTGTGACAGCCAGTCAAGGTGTTGAGCCTCGATATTGTTTATTTTTGCACCGATATTTAAAAAGAAACATTAACTTCTGAATGTAAATGTTTTATGTTGATCGTGTAAAAAACAAATTTTAATCTTATAATACGGACTGAAAATCACAACGTGGTTCAGTTGTGATATTTTCGCGTATTGATGTCCTTTTCTTATATTCTTATTATCTATTATCAAATCTGGTCATAATTAACGTGTACTAACTTAAATATACAGAAATATAATGACTGAACGATGAATGAATGATCTTTACTACACTAATCAACATGAATACAGTGACAGTATTCACAACTACGTTAGAATACATATGAACTTGTTCAAGATGAACAGGAGATGATAGAAATATACAACCTTTGAAGCCAAATCCACTTCCATCTCTAGTTCGGAGTACATGTAGTAAACGAAGTCTACCCGACATATCGGTTTAAAGCCGTGACAAATAAGAAGCTGCACTTTAATATCAATCTGTGCAATTAGAGAGAGATTTTATAACCTTGGCAAGAAGGTGGCTTTGCCGTTTCGGGCGATCAACAGAGCATTATTGATAGATATATGTTCAGCTTATGCCTAATACCGGGGTGGGTGGGGTGTATTTTTAATTGTACATCAAAATACAATCATATCTAATCCAGATATCCATTTCACAACAGTAGGCATTTCTGCCGAATTGCAAAAGATGGCATGAGAGATGCATGGCAAAATTAACTGCTGCTGTAACATGGGGAAATATTTTTTTCCTTCATATTAGCATAAAATAACTGACCTCATCCTTTTTACCTTCGTTTATAATTGCTTTTAGTTTTACAGGTCCAAAATTTGTTCATGTGACACGCAGTGTGGTTCATTTGTGATATTTTCGCGTATTAGTATACTTTTCTTATTTTGCTATTATCTACTGTCGAATCTAGTCATACTTAACATGTACAAACTTAATGCTTCAGAAATCTAAAAGACGTAAAGTCAAATGAGTGAGCATTACTGCAGTAATATTCGCGAGGACCTAAGAATCAATAGGAACGGTTCAAAATAAACAGGAAATAGTAGAGATTTACAACCGTTGAATCCAAAACCTTTTCCACTTCCAGTACGGAGTGAATGAAGTTTTACAAAGGACAACCCTCTTTAAAGAAGTGAAAAATAAGAAGCCACATTAATAATCAGTGCAATTAGGGATAGATTTTCTAGCTTTGGAAAAACGTGGTTTAACCGCTTCGGGTGATTTACAAGGCGTTATTGATAGATATCAATTATCACAGATGAGGGCTCCAAACCATAAATACTTTACAGGACTGCCCTGACAACAGCAGCAATAACAAGGTTGAGACCAATATGGAAAGATACCAACATTGCTTTTGGTTCCAAAATAAGGCTGATGCGCTCGATTGTCATATCTATCTTTCTGTATGCTTGTGAAACATGGACGCTCACATCAGATCTACAAAGAAGGATTCAAACCTTCGAAATGAGATGCTACCGCAAGATCTTGGGCATCTCATACATTGACCATGTATTAGGATAGAATTTTTGAGTAAAAATGACATTGAAATTTTCTCTAAATTGTATTAAAACTAATTTTTCATTGGATTAATTTTTCATTAAATTATATTGGGAGTAATTTCCACTAAAATATATGGAGATTAACTTTATTTACTATATTCTATATTGATAAAGATTGCTCCCTTTACAAACAAGTACAAATATTCTCTCCCGTATTATACATGCGTATGCTAACTCAGCAGAAACAACACTCAGTGGTAAAAATTCTTAACGTTCTTTCTGACTTAGTAAGTTAGGGTTCAACCGTTTTCCTGAGACGAATAAAATGCTGATTAGGCGGATTATGACGCAATGAACACATTCGCTTCTATCAGGATAGACTGGAGCTTCTTTCTGGTTTGGGACAAATACACGCGGTGCCGGCATGATACTGGCATGATACACTTGGTGCTCAAATCTTTACCAAATATGGCCAGGGGTATCTTGAACCAGTATAAATAATGCGCCGAGCCGCTTGTATCTTCAGTTCGTTAGTCCCAGAATTAGAGACTCCGTCTATCTTCTTACAGGATCCCGTGTATCTTTTGCACTGCCAAGCTTTCCCCAAGATGTAGCCGTATCTACACCGTTATGCGTGACACCTTATCTTTAAGAGAGCCGAACTTTCTTCTCTTTCTCTCTCTCTCTGATCATGAGCCAAGGCATCTTTTAAAGATTCTAGTATTTCCTTCTCATAGCAAGAAATGAGAAGAAGGTTATGATATGATAAACAAACTTTTCATAACACATGTAACCAACGAAGACGTCCACAACAGGATCCAACGAACCATCGGATCCTATGAAGACCTCTTGACCGATGTAAAAACGCGCAAACTGAAGTGGTACGGTCATGTCTCAAGGTAATCTGGACAGGCAGAAATAATGTTGCAAGGCACAGTGCGAGGGTGCAGAAGAAGAGGCAGGCAGAAAAAGAGGTGGGAAGACAACATCAAGGAGTGGACAGGGATGAGATTTGGAGATTCCCAAAGAGCAGTAGAGAACTGGGAAAGATGGAGAGAATTGGTTGTAAAGTCAACTGTGGTGCCCCAACGACCTCTTCGGTTAAGGGATTGATGATGATGATGATGATGATGATGACGACGACGATTGATAGATATATGTTCAGCTTACAAGTTAAACATGGGGGGGGGGAGGAGGGAAAGAGGTATGAGCAAGAAGAAATTCAAATTAGATAAAGCTTAAAATTAAAAAAAAAATTTTACGAAACTGGAGGATATTTTTGTTGTATTGTAAACAATCGTATCTACCTTAGATAGCTATGTAGCAGGATCATATATTTTATAATTTTATATATTCATGTTTTAATTAGGCAGAATTGGGTATTTTATTATTTTAAGTAATTAATGTTCACTGATGAGTGAAATAAAGCCATCAGTTGCAATTATTGTGTTATTCTCATTTACACATATTTAGCCAATTAGGCAACTTTGAACAGGATTACCTGTTCGAGTTTTGTTCACTCTGAGCAACGGAGCTACCCTGATTATTGCTCATGCTGAGTTGTTCTATTATATGACAAGTGGTAAGTAACTTTCTGATTGGTTAGTTTGCTACTTGTCTGTATAAACAACATAGCATGAACAGCATATTAGTGGTGGTCATTCCATTGGAGTTTCTGAAGGGTGCTGGTGATGAGATTGCAGTAAGAAAAGTGCCTGATGATTATTTTGCTTCAAGGAAAATGTGACTTGACCTTTGTCCCATATGATAAGGGTGTAAGAAACTTGAGAAATGTATTTATCTCCATTTACCAACCTTGTGCACAATAAACCCAATTTCTTATAACAAATACTGGACTTGTATCTTCTATTCTGTGAGTAAAGGCAAGTGCTGTTACACCTATTTCACAACTATGTTTGAATTATAGTAGGCATTTCCGTTGAATTACAAAAGATGATGATACTAATGTACATGTATGCAATGGAGAAAATAACTGTTACTGCAGTAATTGTCATGTACATTGAAAGAATGTAATGTACCAAATTCTCATCTGCATTAACTGAAAATGATACATACAAGTTTATCTCCTGATGAACATATTAAGTCATTTCACATTTTCATTACATTCATCCGTCCATGTCGTAATATTACATGTATATTAATCAGTTGGCCCAACCTGCAGTTCTAAGGATATTTATTAAGCTGTTGGTTAAAGAATCCGTCATCACGTGTTTTGCAGAGCCTACGTAAAAACAGTAGCTAAATAGTAAAAGTAAACACGTGTCTACTTCCTGAGAAAATGTCTCACATGGACATCATATTTTGGGGTGGCAAGTACTAAACAGGCTGGCCTAGCCAGTAGTTGCATATTGGATAGTGCCATGCATATATCATTGTATGGGAACATATTAAGCAAACAATTAAAAAGTGACTGGCAAAATGAAACCCGCTAATACTTACGTGTGATTTCTTTTTCCTTTTTTTTTTTAAAAACAGAATCTCTCTCGTATTAAAATTACTATAATTAAACTCGGTATATTTTCTGAAAGACCTAAACTTTTTCAGCATTCTTTGCTCGCAATCTTGAATCTTTCGCAGTACATGTACGTGATTGCGTTTTAGTCGGCGAGCCTTTGAATATTAAACGGCATTTTACGTGTACAACGTGAACATAGCACCCTACACTATGTACTGCAGCTGAGCCAACAGGTTAAGTTCCACGCGCTGCAGTGGATTCCATGATTACATAATTATATTGCTGTGACTTCTAACTGGGGCTATAAAACTTAATTCGTCCACTGTAAGCCACTACCTGGGCAATCCACGACGACCACGGTGTCATGTCTGTGACGTACACATCGCGAAGAAGATTATGATCCCTATATGCGAACCTGGATTTTTCTGAGGGAAAAAAAAACGATGCGTGTACTGTAAGACTGGTCATTTTCCTAGACATACTCAAGCCATACTCACCAAGACCAAGACTGCAAATATAATGGCAAAATTATTATTTGACCAGTTTATTGTTCACTATGGTTTTCCTTCTAAGATTCATCGTGATAAATGGAGAAATATAGAATCGTCATTCGGGAGTTGTGTAGGATAGCACAAATTAAGAAACGGAGAACCACTATCACCCTATTGGTACTGGAATGACAGATTCAACCATAGGCCGATAAATCAGCCCCTCACCTGTAATGATGTTAATTTTCAGGTTAGGGGCAGATATCACCTGCTCACTGAAAGCTGCAATTATTCGCAGCCACTTTTGTCTGCACACATCGGTATACATTTTATGCTCTTACCGGTATTTATCATGGCTGTGGAGCTACTGTTGGCTTAAGGGTTCTTTTGGTGACATGTACATTATATTTCCGGAGCAAATTCTTTGTTTGGTTACTTGTAAATCCACATGGAATAGCACAGCCATCTGACCTGCGGCCATTTTAAATTTGGTGCTAGATATGGCTGTAACCAATTACCAGTATGTGTCTAAAGTGTATGCAGAATTGTTCAGGAATGATTAGCATGCATCAAAATTGCGCATTTAATGAACAGGTGACATCAGACCAACACATCATTTATCAGTATCAACACAGATTTGGGGGTTGATTTATCGTCCGAGGGGCCCCGAGTGGCCGATTGGTCTAAAGCGCTGACCGTTACGGATCACTGCCATCTCACCTCTGTCTGCGTGAGTTCGAGTCCAGGCTCGGCTAACGTGGGTACGTGAGAAAGCCCGCCAGTAGCTTCTCGTGGGTCGGTGGTTCTTCCCGGGATTTTCCAGGGTTCTTCCTCCACCATTAATACTGGCCGCCATGTATAGCCTATCTTGTGCTGAAAAATGGCGTTAAACCCTATAACAACAACATAACAACAATTTATCGTCCAATTCAACCATACACTATGCAGTATGCTGGGGACCCTGAAGGAGCATCAAAAGCAGGACTGGAAATCATATCCTGTCCCTTTAGTACCTAAATATAATGCTATCAAACAATAAAGTGTGGCTTATTCTTATTCTTTTCTTATGTTTGATAGACACCCAAAGACGGCAATTGATGCATTCCTTGGAATATCTTCCACTGAATCTGTACACTGAGGCAAACACAGCTATGTGGCTAACTTGAGGACAGAGTAGGCTTTGTCTATGTTACTGCATCATCATAAGCCCATAAATCAGCCAGACGACACAATAAATTATATGTAATTGAGTACATTATGCTACAGCTCATTCCTCAACATACTTTTGATTACGTTTATGATTTAAAAGCACCATTCATATTCTGAAACATGACTTCCCTGAAGGGACTGATGCTCTATTGACAGAAAAGAATTTCCAGGAATTCGAGATAGACCATTTCTTCTTATAAGCTGTTGAGTGTTGAAAGGCTAATGTTTTTTTTTTTTGCAATAAGATTTTAATATAATCAGCTTTGTTGACCATATTGTAAGTAAGACTGACACCATTTTTATTTAGGACCAACAAGACATCTTTAGAAGTCTTTTGATGAAAACCCCTGCAGGTACACAGTGATGCACAAATGTATGTGACATGTTGAAACTTCATGGAGTTATGTTTTTCATGATCTTTCAGAATTGTTTATCTTGAAAATTATGTTAATTTATACTGAAAAGCAAACAATTTCATTTTATTAACAATTATTCCCAACGTAATTATAAAATGAGTATTCTGCCATCCCCTTAAACTGTCTTCCCTATGTCTAGCTTGGATGACACACCCTTCTTCATTTTTCAGAGGTCCCTTCGTAATTAGTGTCTGCACTTATAATGCGGTCTTTGATTTTGGACCCCTCTGTGCTCGGGTTGTTGAGGGAGAGGTGTAACAAGATTTCAAGATGGCTGCCATGGTGGCTATAATGGATGTCAGATCAGTACTATTGTCATTTTGGACCAACTGGATATCATAAAAATTCTTCTGGTGAAAACTCCATGTTGATATGACTTTCCACTTATTAGTGGAAGGTCCCCGCCCGAGTCATACCAAGACTTTACAAAATGGTACTAACAGCTGCCTCGCTTGGTGCTCAGCTTTAAGAGGTTAGTGTTAGGACTAGTCGACCTGGTGTCACGATGATGTGACTGGGTGGGGACATCATGCCACATGTCTGCGGCATGATGCCCCAGTGCTAGACATCACTATAAACTGTCACACTGCAGACATCGTAGCAATATGACTGAAAAATTGTTAAAGCTACGTTAAAAATCTAAATCACACATACACTCACACACACTTATGAGTAGCAATAAAAGATCTTCAAGTTAGCAGCCCAGCAACAATACTGGATGTCAGGCAAGCTCCATTTTCACTTATGACCAATCAGACATCAAAAGAATCTTTTGGTTAAAACCCTATGTCAATATGACCATCCATTCAGGAAGATAACAATATTTTCAAGATTGACACTATGGTGGCCATATTGGAGGCCATGTTGGTACCATTCTCATTTGAGACCAAGTAGACATCATACAGAGTCTACTTGTGAAAAACCCATCTCAATATGACTTCCATTCAGGAAAAAGTAGTGATAAGATTTTCAAGATGGCTGCCATGGTGGCCATAATGGGTGTGACTGGCATCATTCAGGACCAAACAGACACCAAAAAGAAAAGTTATAATGACTAACCAGAGCAGGATTTATATTGTTTGCAGCTGGACCCAAGTAATAAATGAGTAGTTTATTTTGCTCAACTGGTTCAGATAAAACTAAATGACAAATTGTGACAGTAGGAATGTGTCTGTGATCTTTGTCTTTGAGTCATACTTTTGTTACTCTTTGACTTCCAGTACTAGTAGAATTCTTATTACACCTTTTTCAATCAAGTCTCTTGTAAACTCAATATCTGAGACAATGTGATACGTGAAAAATTTACCATCATCTTAAAAACAATAATAATAAAAGAAGAAAAATGATGAGGATGCAGATGATTTGCAACAAAACAGAATGGTAAATATATGCTCCATGTAGAAAGATCCTTAATGAGCCACTTTGCTTGATACAAAAGATTTCACTGGAGTCAGTTTGATGAATATCAGGATGCCTAATTATAATACTTAGGTTGGAATTTCCCTATTTAAACCAATGCAATTAGAAACTATAATATATGCAGTATAGTCCTATATATAAAATATGGGCAAAAGAATTTTTTCTGAGGTTACAGAACTTAAAAATGATGAAACATATATTTGAGATGCTTTTAATCTTTATAATAATCTAGACAATGAATCAATAGTTAACAGTACTGGTAATATATTCATCATACAAAGCGTTTTTAACACCGGTAAATATTGTGCTTCAAAGTTATACTGTATGTACTTGCCTACAAGTTGGGTCCAACTACAAACTGCTTAGACTCAGATCTGCTGTTGCATAATGTGCTGGCAGATCCAGGTCTTTGCAGTTTGACAGAAGTAATCGGTAGAACAAAATCTCAGTGACCCTGATCTTCTGGGGCATTGTGTGATGGTATATCAGGGTCTATACTGTTTCCAGCTGAACCTGACTTGTAAGTGAATACATATGGTAAATATTACAATTTGTTGTACGTTTCATGAAATTGTGTGCAAGACATTCCAACAAGAGGTGGCAGTAGCAATTTTCTAAGGTACAAAAATAAAGAACAGTCACCTGATGTTAGGATACTTATATCAATGGCCTAGATGATGAAATTATGACTGTACACATGGGAATGTGAGTGACATCTACAACAAAAAAGGACCCAATGTATACACAAATTCTTAAGTCTTATTCACATCATCGCAACATTTTTGCAATGTATGCACAATTCTTTAAAAAATAGAAAATTCTGGTCACCAATGTTAATATTTCAACAATGACAGTTTGAGACAAATTAATTTTCATGATTGTAATTATTATATCTGTTTGCCTTTTTTTCAATTATACACCCTTTGCAAAACTGCAAATATACATGACAGACATAAGCAATCAGAACTGTTATGGGAAAACTTAAAAATTATAACATTATGACCTAACACCATAGCAAAAACATTAATCTACTGGACAAAAAATTACATAAATAACTTGCTGAAGTTTAAGATCATAAACCTGGAAATTTTAAGAACTTATTGCAAATTTTCATGTTCTTGTGTAATTTCCAAGCTTGAATATGTATCAGTATCACTCATATTATACAATTAAACCTGCCAGATCATGTGTCACTCAAAACACTATTTTTGAACCCCAAACCCACCAACATGGTTTAGTTTACAAAGACTTGATTTACAAATAAATCGAATTTAAAATAAGAGAGACATTTTTTAATACCATGATGTATGCCAATAACATGTAGCCTGCATAAACAATTCACATAGCACACTTTCCCACTTAGACCTTTTCCCACTGTTACCAGTTGGAACTGGTGGAACAAAATGGGGGTCCTTGAAAGAGATACAGAGTCTCAGAAGGGAAGCCAGTAAACCTCATTTATTGCAGAAAGGACCCACGCATTGTCTGCATGAATGACAAAGCCTCTAAAAAAAGGGCATTATTAGGTTATTGTTGTTGTCTTGGTTTAAATGCCATTTCTCAGCACAAGATATATATATATATATATATATATATATATATATATATATATATATATATATATATATATATATATATATATATACACACTGAGCCCCGAGAATCAAACTCACAAGGAAAGATGTGAGATGGCAGTGATCGGTAAAGGCAAACACTTCAGACCATTCAGCCACCTGAAGTGGGAAGGATCCAAAGATCTCCTTCCCTGGCCCCACCTGTCACCTTGTCAGAAATAGTGACTAAAATGTTGATAAGCTCTGCCAGTCAGATGCAATATCACTTCATTAATATGTATGGATATTACTAATAGTTGTAATAATCTTGATGACTTAAGTATATTTTCAAAATTGGATCAAAAATCATCTCTACATGGGCAACAAAACACAGCAAATCTGATGAAATGACCTCAGTAATATACTTGGATCTTGCTAAATACTTAAGTCATCAGCAACCTTGATCATATAGACCTAAAGACCATGTTTGATTAAAATCAGATCAGAAATATCGCTTCCATAGCAGTAATGGTAACAGTCTCAGTCAATCAGAAGCATGATCACTCAATTAATTTCGTGAACCTTGCTCATTTTTTAACTTGGCCATGATCTTGATGTAAGCTCATATTCCATGTTTTATTAAAACTGACCTTATATCTAAGGATTTTTAAAATTTTTTTACCACTTTTTGTTATTTTATATAACTTTTACAAAATTTTAACAGCTTTACCTTTTTATCTCTTATTTTATTGTACTTCCTATTTATGTTCATTTGGAGGATTAATCTTTGTACATTTTTTTTTGTATTCTTTACATTTATAATTTTAAAGCTCAACTTATAATTGTCACTATAGTCAGTATTGTGCAGATGTGCCAATAAATCCTAATAAACCAGAAATATGATCTCCATAGTGCTAATGACTCAACGTTCATAGATGGACAGTGGATGCAGGACCATACCATTAGCTCACTTGGATTTACAGTCAGGTGAGCTTAAAATTATGAAAAACATTTTAGCAACTAAATATTTTGTCAGTTTTATTTATTTACAATATGATAACTGCTGTCATGAATTCCATCCTTTCTTTGAACACTCTATTTGGTATTGTAAACATAATTGTCTAAATATACATGCATTTAATAGAATTGAAATATTTGATTTACTAAACAATCTTTGGTGGTAATGCTCTCCCTCATTATAATTTGATAGCCAGGGTCCATAACTGCTAATTGCATTATGTACCAAACCATGTTATAGTGAGAACCACAGTATTACAGAACTGCAGTATATTGAGAATAGCGTAATATACCGAACCATGGTATAGCAAGAAGATCAAAATGTTTTAAATCATGGTGTTTGGAAAAGGAGTAAAGAAACAAGACTAAGATTCACCCTGTCTTTTTTCAATCCATATTGCTTTACAATGGTATGATTTTGGTCACGGGGTCCATAGTAGTACCATGTTATATCTGGAACTGCATTGTAATGAAGCATGCTGAGGGAGAGCTGAATCTTTGGTATCTGTCTAGACGCCTGTCTTCATTTAAATGTAATACAACATAACAAATAGAGTAAAATAGCTCAGAATAATCATTTAATAATCTTAAATTATGTAAAAAAAACAAATAAAAGTGTGTACAAATGACCTTTTATGGACAGATTTAAGAGTTAATGCATTCTGTCCTGTATGCAGAAATTATGTACATGTGATGCAATCATCATGGACTGTGTTTTTATTATCATTTAAATGTCCCAAATTGAAAAGGCTCAAATCTGAAAACATATTAGTCTGACACAAGTCAATATTATTGTTCAAACTTAATAATGAACATTTTTCCCTCAATAATTGCATGGTATGTTTCATTTTAAGTTAGAAGAACAACACCCTAAATTGGGATTACTTACATATATTCAGTGTCAAATAAAATTTCTAAAAAATCATTTGCTTACTCTGGTGCTATTTTATGGAATGAACACCTCAAAAATCACTAGATTAGAACAAATCTAAATGTTTTAAAAACAGAATTGTAATACCTTTATCTTGAAAGGCAATTGTTATTTGAAATACATGCACTCCAATTTACTCTGTTACTGTATATCATATGCACTTTGTGCCTTTATATTTAATGTATCCTGAGGGCCTCTTAGGAGAATAGTATGTTATAACTAACTTAGTGATCCTCATAAAATAAAGTTGTTTTTAATAATAATAATAATAATAATAATAATAATATTATTATTATTATTATTATTATTATTATTATTATCTACTTGATAATGCGAGAATAGACTCTTTTCATTGAGTCACTAACACATGATCTGTAATTCCCAGTGGTTAAACATTTACCTTTTCAAAGGTCAAGCTGGTAGTGGGTCTATATAAGTTAACCAAAATTTGCCACTATTAACAAACAATACTAAGATAAAGTCAGAAAACAAGAGACCTTCTTTTTGTTGGCCTGCACCTCTGATTTAGCTATTTTAAAAAAAAAACCCTAAAAGGAAATAAAAAAATTAACATTGAGGTTAACCTCTGATATGATGGGGGAGCATCAGACTCCTAATCCATGGGTTTCAGGTTTGATACCTGCCTCAGCCAGCCCAGAATGGCTGTATTGTCTTGGTCTGTCCTTGGGAAAGACACTTGCTCCCATTTCCTTGGTATGATACAACCAATGATTTGTCAAAACTGCCATTAAAACCAACAGACTAGGACATGATGAATGTATATATCGACACACACATGGATGCCAAAATGATCACCATGTTCACTTCTGCCAAGGCAAGCTTGACAGAAGTCCTAATACATACACCAAATGAGAGCTTGACAAAAGTTCTAATACATACACCAAAAGAAAGCTTACTTTCTGCTCTTTCTACTGATGTATGTTGCATAATGTTCTCTTGAACAGAAAAGTTTATTTCAATCATCATACCCCCTACACAGTCACTAATAAAATGTATCAATTATAATGAAATACAGTTACCAGTGACATCATCCAAAAAAGGTTTATAGTTTGCTACATTCCAGCTATGTATTTGCTTCCATACAGAATGTCTGCAATCATTCAGGGAAGAACTTACAAACTGATCCTATCTCCACATTTCTTTATAAAGCTATTACATGTAAGTCATCAAATCAACACTGAGGTCAAAATTTTATTCTCTTTGATAAAGGTATGATACATTACCATGGGAAATTTGGTTTAAATGTAGTCAAAAATGTATGGTTCATCTAAACTGAGAAAAAGATAGCATTTGGAGATTCTGTGTATCTAATTTTTATTATTTCTATGCGGCAATGGTCAGCCAGTCATGGCAGAAGAGTCTTAATTATGGACAATACAAACATATCTCAAAAGCGGCTAAGCATAGAAAACTAAGAGGATACTGAGTGCAAAACATAATATGACCAAAAAGTCCCTGATTTGCAATCTTTATCTGTATATAACATACAATATCCTGAACAGCATTGACCCAGATCTATCCTTGCAGCACTTGTTAACAACTGGACCCATATTATACATCAATAAATACGAGGGTGACCTACTTGTATGTCTAAATACAAGCATACAGTACTCTGCAAATATCATGATCCTATCTCCAATAATGCAACCATGCATGACAGGAAGCACACAATGAATTTATTTTGCTGGCATAAAAAATGTTTGGCAATGACACGTACACCAAACAATCTAATAATTTTGGGATATGGAGTCTACACATTCTTGTATGAGTTTACACCAATAAAGTTACATATATGAATTCTGTTGTATGGCCAACATTTATGACACTAAATAAATATTAAGTTCTATGACATAGGTAAAATACTCTAATATTTTAATAATAGAGCAAAGAATATCTGACAATATTTGGCCTCAGTGATGATTTTGTCACTGATGACGATGGACAGACATTATGACTGTCAGATAAATAGACAAAATATGACAAAAAATACAATCCAGCCAATTCATGCAAGCTGGAACATGTGTGCCAAATGTCATCAGATGCACTGTCAAGAACATCCCTCTGCTGGACCCTGGACAGGAGACTAAAGAGGGATTGTGCCAAAGAGACATGAAGGAGGAATGTGCAGAAAGCGATGAAGGAATGTGGCCTAACATGAGACACCATCACCTGGAAGGCTGCAAACCATCAGCAGTGGTGTTCTCTTGTCAAAGCTTTAAGTGCCACCTGAAGCACGATGTAGGATGAGTGATTATAAAGCAAGACATATAACAAAAAATGTCAACAAACATACATGAGATCTAAAACTATCAACCAAGATATTCTGCACATATAAAGTACATATCAAACATGTAAATAGGTCATATTTATACAAAACTACAAAGTTAACATGATGAAAAAGATTTTTACAAGTCAGCTGTATAAACAAAAACTGATATCATAAGGAATACAACTGTTTTCCACATGTCAGACCATGTACTGGAAGTAAACTAATCAGAGAGATCTCACCAAAAGTCCAGAACCCACAATCCCACAAGTTGGGTATAAGGATAACCCTCTATGCAAAACTAACAATCTAAAGTGCAGTGCTTCTTTTACACATTATCTGTACACCTGTCTCATGTCTAATATCATATGAGACCTTCCTATTATCTGACCTTTGAAATGTGTTTCTGAACTGAGTTATGTGACACAGTGTCAAAAGATGATGTAACCTTAGGTATTTTATCAAAATACATCTTTAAATTCAAAATGTACTGAGTAGACATGAGAAAATTACATATGGATGGATAGATGGATAGACAACATCATGACAAGTTACATCTGACTTTCAGGACTGGTGTACAGAAAATGCACATCAATGAGTATGTATTCAATTCAAATTTCAGTTGCCAAGTCTCTACTGCTTTTATCACAACTAGTGTTAAATGAAAATATTTCTGTTGTATATAAAACTTGAAATACCTTTATGGTACAGGAATGATCCAACACATTGACTGAAAAGCCTACAAAACCAAATGTACATATTCTCCAGTCTGATGTACAAGGATAACACTGTGCCCCTTCAAATCTGTGGTAGAACATACTAAGAAGGGTACAGATAAGTAAGATTTTAATAAACAGGATTTGAAGCATAATTTACAAACTAAAGAGAAGCATTCCAACATTATATGTTGTCAGCAATATGGGTTTAATACACCATAATTTTTAGGATCTCCACAGAAGAATTTATCAGTCTCAATAAACAAGGATAGGTCTCATTCCTGGATCAAAGTGAAACAAATGTTAGAAGAAACCTCTGGTACAATGAAATTATTCTTTACACTATTTAACATTTGTTTACAACTTTATGAGGTATTTTACATCTATGTTCAACTACACAATGAACCATACTGATTTAACTGCCATTGGTAAATATTAACGAAATTAGCACTTTACCGTAAATGGGGATTGCATAATTGATTCCAATACTTTGTCATCATAAACTTCCATTGGTAAATATGAACAAAATTAGCACTTTATGGTAACTGGGGGATTGCATGATTGATTCCAATACTTCATGATCATAAACTGCCAATACTTATACTTAACCTTGTTGATGTTTACAAATTACAACAAAATAGGTCTCACATTCAGCAGTTGTAAAGATTTAGTCATTTTGTGTCTAAAATAATCTACCATGCCTCATCACAATAAACCAAAACCCCTCAAAATAATCAACTGGTATCTTATTCATCTTTTTTATATGAAATACATTTTTAGCTTCTACCTTCTACTTACATAGAAATGGTATGAATCTATTTCTGGTATTCATGTATCATTCTTCAGCTATATTGCTGATGAAAAAGTATTTCTTCCATGACCAGACCATTTACCAACCTAATAAATTTCCAAATCGGGGTTCACATCTGCTTAGTTGTTTTCTTGCTGTCATGAATTGTGACGTGGCTAGGAACTTGGTTTTTTTTTAATGATACTTGTTCATGATCAACATGTGTCTCTAATTCTGAAATATTGTAACTTATTATTTGTGGATTACCCAACTTTTTTGGGTAAGCAAGACACAAATTTAAAGTCAAAATGAAATATGAAGCAAGCTGGTATTCAGATATCTCACCACCATCCACATACGTGATGATAAAGAATCAATCATCTTTGTGTTGCTTTAATACAAAGCAGTATTTATCATACTCAGAAATAATTACCATGAAAAACTGATGACAACTGAGTAGTAGTGGAAACTGATTACAAGCTGACACATCCAAAATGTCATGAACTTGAAAGCTCTGTACTAATGTAATGAGTGTGTCTGAAGCTATAGTAATAAATGCAAAGTGTCCTTTTTACTTCCTGAAACACATATCCATTTATAATAACTAATACTCATTAAAACTCTTTGCAAGCCAATGAAATTAGGAAATATCTATTAAAAAAATACAGACAGCATTAAGTTTAAGAATTACATATCAAACCCAATTTGCTGCATTTAAGCACACATATCCCTGAATAATTAAGTCACTATTCAAACATACAAATATCCAACACAATGTATGGATCTCATCATTATCCACTGTCGTACATCATTCTTAACTCCACAGTTATAAAATGAAGGCAATTATTGTCTGATTTAAGCATTAGTCATTTCATAGACTGATAATATGTTTTCACTGCACTTTTAATTCTGTTGATGCCAAGAACTATTCTATTTTGAACTGAACAAACGGAACACAAAAGCACATTATTATGATGAAATACATGTCATATCTGTAATTAACGTCCGAGTAAACAACCCATTTTATTCATGTCCATCTGAAGTGACACTTTGTCATGTGTGGCAAGAATCCACTTTGCATGAATTGGCTTAAGGGCAGATATCTACAGTCCAAAGTGATACTATGTCATGCATGAAGACAATCCACTTTGCATGAAGTGATTTAAGGGCAGATATCTATAGGTTCAGAGAGTCCTTATCTGAGAGTTTCCACTGTATTTCGTTCATTTAATTTAGCAATAACTTTGGATGAGACACAATTCCTGGCACTGCAAGTGGCTGGTACAAACAGTGGTATGACATCATTTTCCCTTAATGGAGACAGCAGCCTCTCCCTGCATGTGCTTGGAAAACATCAAAGAGTGCTACCACCTTCAAATCATGGCACAGTAAGTAATGTACAGAGTTCAAAAAGTATGACTCCAGTCAAGAAAGTGAGGGCTCCTGAGGATCACGCTGGCCCACAAAGGTAGGAGATTAAGTAAAATCTCTTTTACTTAAACTTTTCAGTCTTTTGACCACTGTGACAATGGCATTATGACAGTTGGGAGAGTGAAATTCAATTTTGACAGACTGTTTACACATAAAAAAGATACCAGCTTTGTTTTGAAAAAGCCTGGTTTGCTGTCATTAACTTTTGTTTTAGCACCTAATCCCTATATGTCGATAGCAATCTTTAAGAACACAAAAAAACGAACTGCAGTCTTAACTAATGTTGTGAAATTAAGTTTTTGTTCTTACATGTGTACAAAAGGATGTCAGACTTTTTCTCTGATTCAGACCTCCACTTTTATTCTGACCTCCCCTTCATTCTAAGGGTCAGCAGTGACTAAATTACCTGATCAACTTAATTCCTGCAGTTGCCATCAAGTCTCTTTGCATGAAAATGAGGGAGAGTGAATGTTGGTGTAGATATACACATCACCACTTGATAGTTTTTGTTTTTGCTGTTTTCCAAATGACAAATCCATGAAAATAAGTACCCATAAGTATGCATTTTCTAACCATACCCTGAAAAATTGACCACAAATTAAAATTATTTCACATTAATATGAACAACACTATTTCTTTTAGAAGAACCTTTTTATGATATTGAATGCATCCAGTTAACATCCTTCATAATGTTTTTTTCATTGATCAGTCAGGATGGCCAGTAACTTATCTGAATAATATTGGCTCACTTAAACCTCACATTACAATATTACTGATGAGGCATTCACAACTATGTCTGATGTTTAATACTAAATGGATATGTATACCTCAGCATAAATCTACTCACAGATCATCCCCCTGAGGAAACAATGTCACGGTGCACGCTATGGTTCTATGTGCCATTTGAGTGAAATGTGATGATTTGTTACAGCTGCAGTCTCCAAATGATGAAATTAGTGACTCCAAGTTGGCACGTATCTATGTTACATAAGTTTGACACAAGACTAATGCTTTGTTAGCAGCAGCATGGTCTCTGTGAAATATCCCTACTGATATTACCAAATGATGGAATAATGTAAGTTTGTCTTTGCTGAGCAAATATGGAGTCTGTTATTTGACAATCCTGCTTTAGTGTTACTTCTGTCAGCTTTGATATCTGTAATCTATTTCAAGTAGAATCTACAGGATATGTATAACATAACAATACTACCTCCAAAATTTGGTATGGCAAAGATTTTCTTGCACAGTTATGAAATATAACTGTTTCAAGTGGAAACTGTCATGTCCATATTCCAAGCATCCTTCTCTCTAGTACTTAGTACTGGCACATATTTATATCACATAAACTACACAGGAACACTATCATGTAACAACTGCAGCCTCAGTGCAATACGTCACTCCTGACTCGAGGATTGGCACATACTTTCCACTGATATGGACCAAGACAATGGGTTTATCCAGGTGAGACCTGCGTGCGATCTCTCTGTGGCATGGACTCCAGCGATGTACAAGAGTGCCAATCATCCCCATTGTGGGGTACCAGTTGTTCCAGACATTTTTTCCTCCACTGCTTCGCCATTCTTCGTTTGGCCACTGGACATCTATACGGCGACCAAGGTTCATATTGTCCTGCACTAGTGAAGGGTCCATAATCTAAAGAAAAACATATTCCATTCAGAATAATCTGAGAAAGAAGTCTGTGATGTGCTGCATGTTTCCTTCCTTTATGACTTTTATCACCAATACTAAACTGGCAGCTTTAAATATTATCTCCTGTGATAAATAATTTCAAAAGGAGGATTTCATCTGTACCTACACACAATTCCCCTCCAAAATATAAACAGTATTGACCCAGATCTGCCAATGCATAATAATCCAGCATTAGATCTAAGCTGTTCACTTGAAATTACATATAGGATAAACAGTATGTACCATATACACTTGCTTATAAGACAAGTGCAACTGCAAAATGCAGACCCAGATCTGCTGTCACATAATGCGCTGACCGATCTGGGTCTATGCAGTCTGTTCAGAGTAATCAGTAGAACAAACAAGACAGACCCTGATCTACAGGTGTATTATGTGATGGCAGAATAGGATCTGTGTTGTTTGCAGTTTGACTCAACTTATAAGCAAGTATATATGGTAAAAGTAAATAACAGTCTGTCATTTTTTATATGTATGTTATACATTAGATAATAAGGGAAACATGCAAGACATACAGTAAGTATGATCAGAGACAATGAATACTGAACACAAATCACTGGTGTTAATCTACTCATGACTGTTACCTATTTTGAGTTATATCTTTGATTATAAGATGCTGAGAAGAGTACTCGTTTTGAAAGATATTTACTTTTTCCTTTAAAAGACCTATATAAATCAGTTGTGACTCCACAGAGGCAACCTTATATGCCATTAATAATCGTTGAACATCTACCTATTTTCTCCAGGATTGAGTGTGTTATGATGACCCTGAGAAATACTTTTTAACCCATCTTACTTTCTTTCCACTACAATTACAAGATGTAATGTTTATGAATTTCCCAAAGGCTGACTGTATTATCTAGTTTTATTCTGCACCATTAAGTAACTGAGAATTAGGAAGAGTGAAAGTTTGTAGCTAAAAACCTCACCATAACTTTGGTATTAGGGCTGATCTCTTTCTGTAAAGGACTTTCCCCTATCAGACTTGATAGAGTCCCTAAGGATCGAGGCTTGCCAATTGAGCTTGCTGTAGATACCAGGCTGCCACGATTACCTAGATTCTGCAGCGGCATATCTGGAGCCTGATTGGTCAGAGTTGAAGCTGGGCAGGACCGTGCTGAACCTGAAGGAAAATTATGAACTTTGTTAGATATTAAGATTGCAAGGTTACAACTCTCTGTATCTATATTCATCTCCTTGCTCATTGTCCTTCCATCTCTGTTTTACTGTCTATCCTTCCATCTCTGCCCTGTGTTTTTTTCTCTATTATCTCTCCTTATCTTTGTATCAACCTACTAGCTTATTTTCCTCCTCTTCTCTCCCTCTCTCTCTCTCTCAAAAATGAATAATGTAAATATCTCTCAATCTGAATTGGCCAATTAGACCCAAAATAGTTATAGATTATTTTTCTCATTATTTAGATAAATAAATTTAAGATTTTTTTAGCAAGTACATAAAATCTATACCACCTTTTCACATGACACAACTGGAGATCCGCTTCAGATAACCACATTAATTTAAGATAACAATTCTAATGATAATATTTTTGTTCTTTCCCTTATCATTTTATTCAATGGTAAGAAAGACAAGGACAGTCGGTTGTCAGTTTTCTTCATCAATGGAAGAATCAAAAACAAGACTCTGAACCACATTAAACTTTTATTCACATTGCTAAAATTTTTAATAATTATGTGCATTAGATAATTTGACAAATTTTACTGTTAGTACCTCCCATGAATATGACACATCATCATCTGTGAAAAAGACAGTGGAATGAAAAATTTCATGCCAGGTCTGAAATAAATGGATTCCTCTACTCTACTGAGCTGAAACCATTCGAAGTTGTTGGTTACTTTTATCATGTCAGGCTTATATGGTTGAGATAAGGTAAACTGTAATTCTCATGGCATCTCTTTCTATGACACTGAGTCCCTAACATTTAAATTGACAATCACTTTGAACATGTCATTTGATTAACCAATTATCTGATTAATTGCTCCAGCCCTACTCTCCGTTACTACTAACCCCCTCTCCAGGGCTGAGCATATCCCATAGCCTGTTGCACAGTTCAAGCAAAATTCTTGGTTGGTCCCATGAAAATTTCACAATGGATTGTTTGGGATGAGTCAGTTTTTGATCATATGAAAAAGTCAGCCTACAGATTTATGACTATTATTTGGAGCTAGCATGTAAAATAATCTGTCAGATAAATCAGTTCCTTTCCAATTAAAGACATTAACAAATATGAGTTTTTTCAAAACAGGTTTATACACCAGTACTCAAAAGAACATGTTAAAACATGTACAAGACAATCAGATCACCTAGCATCACACACTTAGTGCTGCCATTGTTGTGTATGGTAGCAAAGAACAAAGATGTCACTTGACTCTCCACCCCTCATAGGATGATTTCGTTCTTTATATAACCAAATAAATGCATAGAATTCTGACAAGAAGTAGACCCAAATAATGACTTGCATACTCCTCTGACTGACAATACTAAATTAGAACACTGAAAAGCTGTACAGACTTAAGATAATAAGATGCAGACCATGAAGACCTTTGTTGGTTATGCTGAAACCAGCATAATGTTAAAAGATGTATACAGTAACATCTTTTATGATCTTATAGAGAAAAAATATATTCAGTATTAGTCTGATTGCTTGGGTAGTTAGGAAATTTATCAGATTAGATTATTTTTTATGGATCAACAAATGAATTGCATGCACATTTTGTTAAACAAATTAACAACTTACACCACTCCCTTGTTCTAGCATGCTTGGATAATTCACAGATCCACAAATAATGCAGGGGCAAGTGAGGAATCTCTTTTTTTCTTATACAAATACCCCCCAAAATAGACCCCTATATATCAAAATTTGTAAATTAAACCTAGATATTTCACTTGTTTTATCATGAACAACATCAGTAAGCACCCAGAAATTTTTAATCAACATCATGAAAATCTTAACTTTTAATAAGTTATATATTTTATAAAATTTTGCTTAAAAATGAAATCAGTACAACACTCCTTAACTTCTTGCAACCGGGCAAAATAAGTATTTAGTGAAAAAAATGCTTTGTTTCACAGATACAGTTCATTATGAAGAAGAGAGTTATAGAGATTGTAGTGAACTTAAAATTCCTGAACTGGCACTCAGGAGATTACAAGGATGTGAAGAAGTTTCATTATTACTTGCAACCAAATCACAACATCAATATTCTATTGATAGAACAGTAAAATTCAGTTTCAATGTTGACATTTGTTTACAAAAAAATGTCCCTAGTTTTAAAAAAAAGTTTTGTTGTGAATGAACTACAACTAAGAACAGTAACATGATAAATAATGTTTTTTGTACATGTGATGGTTGTTGAAAAAAGTTTGAGTAATGTTGTCAATGATCTTTTAGCGGCAGGATATCATAAAAATAAAGGTAATTTATCCATAAAAAAAACAACATCATAACAAGAAGGTTCTAAATTAACAATTATTTCCAACTGGAAAATAAAAAGAGTAGTCAGCCAATAAACATCATTACCCCCCCCCCCCGTTTTCTCAATGTCCTGTTCAATATGGATGGTATCCCCTTCTTAATTTTTTTGAGGTGCCACAGAAACTCGTGTCCTCACTTATAGTGCAGTGTATTTTTTTGGACCCCATTGTGAACAAGGGAGAGGTTATACTGTAATCATCAATATACAATGATACATCGATCAATGAAACTGTTAGTAATGCAACACTTTAAGAAATAAATACCAATTAAGTCTTGTTAAGAGCAATTCATGTTTCAGTTTTATCTTTTAATTTAGTTTCAGTGCAAAATTCATAAATGCAATATGCCCAAATGCATTAAAATGTTAAAAATGTTAACTGACCATCACAGCAATGCCCACAAGCATTTCCATAACAACCTGTTTTTATCTCTGACTTGCACAAGTGATTGTTGCAATGTTATAGTCAGTTAAAAGTAGATCTGCTTTGTATTATCAAATTAATTATGTATTTTATCAAATTAATTATGTATATTATCAAATTAATTATGTATTTTATCAAATCAAGTAAAGAGATTAGAATAAAAAATAACTTAAAAGATATACAAATCTTACCTAGGTTAGAGCTAGTGGTCAAAGTCATGTGTCAACTTATTTGAACTGAGCAAGTGAACACCAATTTAAATAGTATTATGTAAGTTACATTTTTTGATTTATCCAACCCATTTGCAATAGTGAACAGCATAGGAACCAAGCCAAAGGTATGCTCAGTGAATAAAAATCTTGGTTTCAAAGATGGGACTTGTTATGGGGCAGTGATTTTCACAGCTTGCAGTGAATTTAAAATTCCTCAACTAGTACTTGCAGGTTTGTTCAATGAGCACAAGTTTCACTGTAAACTTGCAATGAAATTACAGCATCAATATTTCACTAACAGAATAATAAAAAATGTGTTTTGACATTGCTGTTTTTTGATATAAATAGAATTTATTTTATATAAAAAGACTTCTTTTTGTTTTGAATCAACAAAAATACTAGAATCTATCCACATTCAATTGCAAAAAGCAGAAACATAATAAACAATTGTACATGTGTGTTGAAACCCCAAGGAATAATGTTGTATCTTGAATATAAAGGTAATATATAGAGACAAGTGAACTACTTTGTTAGGAAAATTCTATTTTGAAAATTATTCCCAATGATATCATAAATGAGTATTTAGCCATTTAAACCCACTCCTCTTCTCTTTTCACATTTTGATGTCTATCCCTTTCTTATTTTTTTCAGATGTTCCTCTGTAAACTTGGGCCATCTTTTTTATTGTGGCTTATGTTTTTGTGCCCTGCTGTGTGCAAGTTTTGAGAGAGAAGTATATTAGCAAAAGGACAATATCTCCATTATTCGTATTTGTTCCTCTATATGCTAAACAATTCCATTTTTGGTAGATATTAAAATCCCAATATACAGATCTTGTTTTCTTTTATTTATCTTAAAATCTTATTTCTGTAAAATTCATAACATTTTTTTCTGTAAAAGTAAAGGGCTGAATGCCAAACTTAAAACAAAGTAAATCATAATGGCAATCTCAGGGTTTTATTTTGTACATAAATCTATCATGGCAAGTGAATCAATACATTTACTCAGTTCTGCTCATTTAGGAAGAATTTGCACTGCTACGATAACAAGACATTTATTGCCTTGGTACAATAAAACCTGTAATCGATATTTGTAACTACACTGCTGCTGTTGATGAACACCACAAACAACAGACAATTATTTGTTATAATCACAATTCTGATGAACACATGTATTTGAGTTGCATCATTTGTTGCTATCTGAAGGCAAATATTTATCATATATTCATAACAATGTTTCTGACTAAATCACAAGATCATATATCTCACCTAGAACATTTGCTGCTGATTGATGAGTACAGGTGAAGTATGGTAAATCTCCATCAGTAAACCCAGAACTTCCACTAGCGCATGAAGCCCCACAACGTTGCCTCATTCTGCAATAAGCAATGGTAGCATGAAAAATTTATTTCATACTCCCCAGTGTTAGGATTTTTTTCCAAAACTAAAAAATTATGTCTTGAGGTCCCAAGGGGGTTAGCGCATGCAACCAAACTAACAATGTCACACAATTATTAATAAGTTGTCTGCTCACAGAATCCTAGAGAAACTGAAATTCAAATCTGAATAAAAGAAAATAAAATATCTGGTTTCTCTGAAGCATTTAATACACTTTCAAACTCAAAAATAGTTGGTAGTCTTAAGGCCTGATCATTTAATATCTGGGGATTTTCTTTGGAACCAGGACATTGTTTCTTTTTTACCTAAGACAATTATCTATTTTCTTCAACTAATATAATGAATTTAACCTATTCTATTTCCATACCAATTAGGAAGGTTATTTTTGTTAAGCTATTTGAAAGCCATATATTTTGTTTCTAAAATAGCCCTGCCCACCCCCCTCATTCCCGAAAATTAAATGGTCTTTCCTTTAGCATTGTCAAACATCATCACTACTTGCATAATCACAATCACACAGACATTAAGTAAACTAAAGTAAAAAAGAAAAGCACCAAGTTTTTGCCTTTAAAATCTATTGAACAGTGGAAGCTCTTAACTACCAGTACATGCAGTCTTTACTGCTCTCCATAGTTTGGTTTTTCTTGGGGTGGGGGATAGTGTTGCAAGTGTCATAAGAGTTCAACTTTGCACTGATCAGAGACTGAACTGTTGATCAAACTTGATTTTTCTCAGTATAGAAAATGACCTTTTTGCATCTGCACTGCTGTGAGGGAGTGTCAAAAATGCAATGGCCACCCAAATTAAAATGTATAATCATGTTAGTAACTTTTGACACTGAGCTCTGCATTCATGCATTGTTTGACTGCTGGATGGTGTTACTATGTTGATGTATGTCATGCACTCCATTATGACTAATTTCAATATGATGGCCACAAAGAATTCATAGCATGGAATCACCCTAGCTACTGTCAGTCCATTAAGTAATGTGTAAGGGCTGATTGTTAATCTCAGGCCATCATATTGAGATGTATACGCAAAGAGTAAAATGTTACCCTTGGTGTGCTTCATAAAGTCAAACTCCATCAAGCAGGAGTTCTAACATTTGAGCTCTGCTCGCTTTACTGATGACTCATCTTTCTTTGAAATACAGTTGCATTGAGATTTTTTGCCTCAAAAGCTGAACAACACTTTCACAATCATCCATCTACTGTAAAATCCAACTTAAAAGAAACACTGATGCTAATCACAAACTATTCAGTAATCTTTAATAAAGATGGCTTAAACATTATTATTCATGGCAATCAACAGTAATAACTTTTGCTTCCTCTGAACTTGAAACAAACTGAGTTGTTCAACTTTATGTACTTTACCTATGCAAATTAGCAAAATGGATTCTCCCACAAAAAATTCAAAACATGGAATCACCCTAGCTATTGTCAGTCAATTAAGTAAGGTGTAAGGGTGGTTGTTTATCTCTGGCCAACTCGCAATTTAATCACCTCTAAGATAATCAACTGTATAAGACGACCCCATGTTTTTCATGAGCATTAAACACAACTGTTTGCTGTTTATACAGGTTATGGGCATATACTCTGGTGTCAATAAAGGCCCCTCCCTCCCTCTCTCTCTCTCTCTCTCTCTCTCTCTCTCTCTCTCAGATGACTGAAAATCATGTTTTCTCTCTCTCTCAGATGACTGAAAATCATGTTTTTGGATGGTTTGGGAGTCATGTTTTTCATGTGACCTGTTGTGTTATGGTAGGTATGTAAGCCTCATCTAAATTCCAAATGAATTAGATCCATTGCTACCAGGGTTTGCACCTTAATCTGATTCAATGCTAAATAAAAATCTTAAGGATAGGACAGGGTACACAGTTCAACATACAAACTAATTAAATTATGTTCTTAAAATGGACTCATCATCTGATAATCCTACCACAGATTAGATATGAGAAAGTAAATTAAGGCCCATAGCTTTCCATCAGCTGTCATTAATATTATGATTTTGTGTGAAGATTATTTTACAAAAGTTTTGCATTTACCTCCATATCTCAAAGATAGTTGCATGTACAAACATAATATTTTTCACAGATGATTATGTCTTGCAGATTTTTCTTGTCCAAAAGAAAAGTAAGTCACAGTGACATGCTTTTAAAGCTAAGTCACTAACACTAAAGAAAGCAAGCCAATATGCAAATGCATGGATAATCTAACAATGCTTATTTACAACCTCAACATTTATGCTTGAACTTCACCACGTGCAGTTTAAAGTATGTTATAAGCATGCCCCATGTTGAATAGCCCACTATATGGCCACTTCTAGAGCATGGTTGACTCATGATAGTTCTGACCAATGGGTCTTAATGACCTTGACCTTAACTTAAGGTATAGAAACCATTTTTTCATTAGACTTATCATCATCATGTCCTTTAATCTGTAGACCCCAAACTCAATAGGTTTCTTTATTACCCTAATTGCAACCATTTTTCTTTTGCAGGCAGTGACCTTGACTTTTCACTGTTTAATGACCACAAAAGATAGGCATATTCTTCATGCCATTTGCAAGCCATACACAAAATTTGGTCTGGGTTTGTTGTTATTGTTGTTGTTGGGTTTAATGCCATTTTTCAGCACAAGATAAGCTATACATGGCGGCCAGTATCAATGGTGGAGAAAGAACCCGGAAAAACCCCCGAAAGAACCACTGACCCACAAGAAGCTACTGGCAAGCTTTCTCACATACCCACATTGGCCAAACCTGAAACTCAAACCCATGCAGACAGCGGTGAGATGGCAATGATCCGTAACGGTGAGCGCTTTAGACAACTCGGCCACTCGGGGCTCCTGGTCTGGGTTTGTGAGGCAGAACTAATGTTATTGTGTGGAATTTTTCTTCTTTACAGTGACCCTGACCACTGAATCCAAAAAGCCTTATCCAAATGCAATCTACTTACAAAGTTTGGTTATGGTAAATGGTGGAGAACTCATGTTATTGTGTGGAAATGAAATAGGGACAGACAGATGTTATAGCATGATATGCTCAGCCTTACAGTAATCAAAGAAAATCATTATACCTAGTCCATATATTCTGAACAAATCTCCTGACGTTTGCAAGAATGAATTCTCCACCAATGACAGATGTTAGCTGCTCATTCGTAGAAGAGTAGGATGTGGTGAGAGGGGAGACATAAATAGGATAGCCAATAGGCTGGTCACATGAGGAATTTATCATGTTGCGGAGGGCTTGTTTGGCATTCTGGATACTACCACGCTCAGGATTTCTGTTGCGTAAAAATATCAGCTCCTGCTGCTGCCCTGCCCAGAGTCCTCGTACACATTCTCTGTTCACCTGCAAATGTCAAATTGAGACTGGTAATAGCAGCTTCATATTTCTGTCTGGCAGATGTAGATACATAAGCAAACAGAAATATTCATTAGTGTATTTATAAATCATCTAATAAGAGTGATGCTGTATTCTCATACAATAAGCCTGGGTGGCCTGCTTAGAATTTATTGAAAATGGGAAGATCTCAATACTGCAAAAGGCTTTCTTAAATAAAACACACACATATATATACTTTCAGTGATACATGAAATCTTCATTGTCTTATAAAAGATTTTAATATTTATGGATGTCCATCAAAGTTAATAAATTGACGACAGACTTTTAATAAAGATAAAATGACATGCAGCACTTGTAGATTTACTGCAGTTGTAGTATTAAATATAATTTTTCTTTGAAAACTCTATACGACAGAATTTCACACAACAGTAATTTATTCCACTCTACTGTTTCTAAAATTTCATTAGTACATTTCTGGTACAGTTGGATGGTAAAGTCTAGGCTCCACATATTTTGTTCTAAAGGTATCATGAGCAGACACATTGCATTACAATATAGCTTTAAAAAAAAACCCACTGACATATACAAAACAGACCTTACAACAATCATTTAATCACGTTTTTTTTTAATAAGTACAGGAGACAGGTTTTTATACCTCTTTTGTCTTATGCACTGTGCCAATAGTGTTTACTCAAGTGGGAAAACATAATGACCACACAAGGTAAGTTGGTGACACTTTTGTTGATTATCCAACAAAGAAAATGTGTCAACCAGACCCAGTCACATCTGAATTAAGTTTATTCAACAAAATCTTTATTGATTATCTAACAAAGAAAATGTGTCAACCAGACCCAGTCACCTCTGAATTATGTTTAGTCAACATCTTTATTGACTGTCAAAGAAAATGTGTCAACCAGACCCAGTCACCTCTTAATTATATTTAGTCAGTAACACCTTTATCGACTGTCTGACAAAGAAAATGGATCTACCAGACCCAGTCACCTCTAAATTATGTTTAGTCAACAACATCTTTATGGACTGTCTGACAAAAGAAACAACGTGTAAGCTAGACCTAGTGACATTTAAGTTTTACTTCACGAACATGTTTATTTGACAATTTAATGGATAAACAAATCCAAGACAACTTGATATAATGATATTTAAGATATCCTATACATGACATTCAGTTGCTGAGAGTATGTGGTGGTCAAAACCTCTTATCTGTTGGACATGCCAGCCAGTACACTGATCCTGAAATTCTAATTGATCTTGCCAGATGTTTTTTTCCAGAACTTAATGTGGTGGTTACATATTTGTGAAATTGAACAAAATAAAATTTTAAAAATATATAGCAAGTTGTGAAAAAGAAGAAAACACTGATATACTTAAATATTAAATGTCTGAGAAAAAGAATTATTTTCAGTTCTGGGTTTGCAGCTTCTTTAGTATCAATATTATTCTTGCTTTCAAACTTGTTATTTTTACAAAAATACAATTTTATTTTTAAAAAGACTATATGACAAAAGTTTAACCAAAAGAAATATTTTATTCTACAATAATCTTAAATAAATCAATTAATAATCGACAACAATTAAAAATAAACAATTACTCTCAGATGCTGCTATTCCATAATTCTTTGCATAAATTATTATAAAAAATATGCAGCACCTACTTGAAGAGCATTTCTGGCAAAATCTGATTGTGAAGTTTTATTAGATCAGGTTCCCAATCAAGTCTTGGCAGATAATAAAATTCAAGCTAGCAAATGGTCATATGATAGTATTGAGATCATTTGTAATTTTTCACAGATTTGTATTATTAATTTGTTTGCTTTGGTATATTCAGAATAAAATTACTGAAACCTTCTTTAATGGTTCTGTGTATTGCAGATATCAAGTTGCAGCTGAAGCAAAAGGTGGAAGACTATAGAACTACAACTCAGCAACAGTAATGCATAGAACACCTGAAACTGGTTTCTGATGAGTCACTGTTTTAAAAATTATACTTGAAATAGACATTTTTGATGACCATTTCCTAAATGACTTAGTGTTGATTGACTTACTTTGACTATCCGAAATGTCAGGTACTTCTTGTTCAGCATAATAACCTTGTACTCATCGGATCCCTCATCAAACACATGTCTGACAAATAAAAATAAATGTTAGTTTCAACTTTTACATTCAATTCTCTTGAAACCATACAAATTTTATGAAAACAACGAAATTTTGATGCATACCAATGTACATAATACACATCGATGTAATATATGTGAGGTTTAACCTGAGGTTGCTAGGGAAACAAAAACCTTGTTATAATAACTAGGGGGCATGGACTTTGGACTGGTTGTTTCTAGCTGGATAATATTTTTTACTTGTGATGGTAGTCAAGGAATGCTGAAGTTGGTTAAAAGAGGGTTTAGTTTCTGTAAGGAAATGAGGTTATTGAATAGTTTTCATCATCATCAGTATCTTTTTATTCACTTTGTTAAGCAAACATACTCCAACTGCAACTGACTGAAGCTTCCCTTGGCTACCATCACATTTCAACCAACTAAAATGTTATGTCAATGGAACTTGAAAATGCATCCACGTCCTTGTATCAGAATCAGGAAAAAGACAGTAAATATAGTCCAACTAATGCAATAGGGGCTGCCAAGTGTGAGATATTTTTGAAAATGTGACCTCCTGTTTTCCTATCAGTTTATCAGTGAACATGCTACACAGTGCAATTTATTTTGGAAGTAAGACATCAACCCAAACAACATAAATATCAGGGTGGCCATCTTACCTTGTAGGACTAATACTGACTTATTTAAAGTCCACACTTCTTCCCCATCCACCATCCAACCCATTGGGTGGGATGAAGACAGTGAATGCAACTGGTGAGAATAACCTAGTACAATGGAGTCTTCTGGGAACTTGTCTGTGTCCACAAAAATTGACATTTCACCTTCCTGTCTTCACTTTTGAGGTACAGCAGGATTATTTGGTCTTATCTCTCTCAAAGAGGAGGAATTTTTGACTTTGTGTTCATCATCCAGTCTCCACTCATGGACTGAAGTGTGAGGTGACAGGACAAACCCACTGATCATCTTATCTCCTGGACCAAAATGAGTGGCAGACCCTCATCCCTTCCCTCAATGAGGTTAAAGGAAATGTGAAAGATCTAAGGCATATCCAGTCTGCAATCCATGAAGTCAAAGCAAAGTCATCCATCATGTCATATCATGAAAAGCAGCCAAGGCCAACACACTTTGATATTAGGGGTCTCCAAGCTCCATAGGGGTTGAACAGGAAAATCACGAAGAAGAGGCATCGACCTTATCACTTCTCCATGACCATTCCTCAAAACTCAAACCCCATTCCATTGGGGGATTGAATGGAAACATAGAGAAGGGGAAGCAGGTAAACTATATCAATCCATTTCCTCGTGACCAGTGGTCTAACCCCCGTCAAAAGACTGATGATCAGCACCCAACAATCATTGTCCAGTGTTTTATGCCTGGTACTTACCAGTGGGCCGCATCACTCAAAAATTTCCATACAGTCACTCAAATGCTTCCATACAGTGAAAATGGCTCATATAAAAGGTAGCCAGTTAAAATGTTGGAAACAAGAAGTAAACAATGTAACAATCAAAGTTTTTTAAAAACTGGCTGTCTGTGAAGAAAACAATTTGCATTATTAATTATTTTATAAATTCTGGATGTCGTTGTGGGCTGTAGGAAATAATTCCATAGGCTGCATGTTTGAGACCTTTGCTATAAACCATACATGATTATCAGCAATCAGACACATTATCCAGTAACTGTTGCTGGTGCCCAGTGCCTGGTGACCTGGTGCCTGCTGACTGGTCACTGGGTAATGACTGGTCAGATGATGTAGATTTTACAGGGAGTCTATGTTCAGGAAACTCAACTCAATGATTCAAATCCAGGTCAACTTAAGTGAGACAACAACTGAATTTCCCTTGCATTGGGAAGGTGGGACTCACTACTGCCAACTGGCAATTTCCCTACACTGGGAAGTGTCAAGGATCCCCACTAAGAGATTTTCCCTTGAATGGAAGCAGATGACTTCCTTATCCTAGACACCTCACTAACGATGGCTGCTGATATCTCTATACTGGTAAGTACCATCACCCCTTCTCAGGAACAGAAAATAACCTCCAGAGATGAAATAAAGAAGCTGGACCTTTCTGGCTCTCTAGGTCCAACAAAATTCCACCATGTTCCAATTCTGATCAGGCCATAAAGAACAAATGGGGCAGCCATACATGTGTACACATGCCAAGCATGTTAAACAGATGAGGTACGAGTCTCATGCTACAATTTTATGCTCATATGTAACAACACTTTGAGGTATGACTGAAGGCTGAAGGATTATAAGAAGAAAAACAAAAAAAAACAACTGGGCCAGAATTACTTACTCTAACAACTTCTACTATTATATTAGAAGGATGAAAGACAATATGAACCACTTCACTAGGGACATAGTCAAAACCCTCAAAATCACTAAAAAGGGACACAGATACAGGAAAACAAGCAAGAACTTGGGAGAAAATAATAAATGCAATTGCCAAAGACAAATTTCATGATGAAGTGTTCAACACCCAAGAGACATATGTAGAAATGCAGAGAGTCCATGGAAAAGAAGGATGAAGAATAACTCTCTCCCTGCTCTGATGCCCTTCAGTTTCATTCCAAGTTAAAGTATGATGACATTCAAAAACGGACCGAGATATCAGACTTAGATCATAATGTGTTTTATTCTAGGCCTGCAAGTACTAATTGGAGGAGGGAATAACATCTTTGGTCTGGGGACTAGTAACAGGAATAGATACAACAATGCAATAACAGCAGGAAAGTATTACATGATAGAAATTACCCACCCAACCAAATTTCCCTCGATACCTTAACTCTACATTTCAATATTCTATCAAAGTAATAAGTTTGCTCGACAAGGATACCATATCTCAAGAGTAACCAAAACTGGTCCATTCATTTTCAACACACAAGCTCTTATAATTAAGAGTCTGAAATTCTTAGGCATGTTTTGCATGAGCGGTATCTCACACATGATATCTGTCTCTAAAGAATAAATTTGTATGGTAGCTAAAAGCCTTTTCCAGTGAAACATGCCCAAGGGTATTTTTTGTTTAATTTGTTTTGTTGCAGAGTTATCAAATAAAACAAAACAAACACACAAAAACAATGAATTATCCTCTACCTGGAGACTCCTAAAAAACGCCAGAAACAAAACAGAGTTTTAAGAAACACATAATGAACTCTTGCTGTATCAAACAGCATAACCCCTTTATATCAAAGTAAAAGTCAGTTATATAACTCAAATTCCCTAAAAATGTCAAAGATTTTCTTGGGTGGTACATCACAAACTTTCAACACACTCTACATGAATGTCAGTGGACACTGTCATGGTATGCACTCTGGTAGATGTTCATCCTTTCATATGTGAGTCCAATATGTGATCAACACATTACCACCTCTTTGGTGAAAGCTTAATTGAGTAGTATTATTATTCATATTTGACAATATATTTGACAATGTTTTTATCTTTTCAATCACATACACAAGCAACAAAGAGAAAGTTAACCTGAAGCTTTCGTCCTCATGATATAGACTTCACCACCTTATCTGTGTGATTTGTTCCATACAAGGAATGCACTCTTCTATAATGGGGTTTGATATTCTTTATTTGTGATGTATTTGTTTCTACATTTTTGCCAAGTATGAAGAACCTGCTGCTTTACACAATATTTAAAGAGAGTTCATGGAATCTTTCACTTCAAAATGGGTGACTGACAGTGGGCAGTTCTGCATGTTTTAACTGTCCTTTCATTACCCATTATACCAATATGACTTGGCAGCCGACATTACAGAAAACTTTTTCCAGATTAAACATCATCTGATATCTGTATTAGACAAACATCTGGGCACCTAATTTTATCTTTTTCATATCACTACACAAAAACTAAAGGCCCTATCAAGCCTGAAATTTCTTAAAGTCACAGAACAGATGCAAAAAAATAAGTTTAAGCAAAAACTGAAAAAATAATCATTCTGACCAAATCCACCATGCATCTTAATTAATGAACCAAACAAACCATTTTATTTTGAAGAACAGTAAGGAAAAAATGTTAAACAATATTAAATACAATAAATTAAAATTCAAAAATATTGTGACACTAAATTATTGTCAACTTCACTCACTCCAATGTAATATAGTACCTTCCTTATGGAAAACTGCTACAATGTTCAAGTACAGATAATATAATTACGTAGTTAAAAAAGACTACCTGAGAGCCAGAAGCCATGGTGTGTTGGAGAGAACAGCATTTCTCCAGGCTGGGTCGGCCTCATGAGATATCACAAGGTTCTCCTCATAGTTACCTATACCATCATACAACACCTGGTGGTCATCATACTCATCTGTACACAGGAAGTGGTCCTGCAAAAAGGAAAGAATGGAAATCTATGTTATTGGAAGTGATCTTAAGCAAAGTTCAAAATGAACTGAAAAACTTCATGGCCAAAAGTAGTTGGTGAGCCTAATTTTCTCTCTCAAGAAAACAGCATGATAATATTTTATACATAAATTTTAATGATGTTGAACTGAAAAATGTTACGCAAGATAAACTTTAAAGAGTTTAAGTTGATAACAATACATTATGGTTTGATTATATCCGCAAGTTTACCAACAAGATGTCTAAAAATATCAAGTTAATATAAAAATTCTAAGAATACCAAACTGTATGGCAGAAGAAGTCTTGTGGCAAGGCTTCTAAGAAAATATGTTACATGTGGAAATATCTAAAAAAACAAGCCGTCAGAATTATCCCTGACAATGTCATTCATACTACCAATGTCTGAATTATTTGAAGATCATTCCTATCAACAAAAGAATGTTTAAAAAAATGAATTTATGTTTGATGTTTCTTAGACATCTATGCCCAACTATGATATGTTTGGTAAAATGTCAAATAATTATAATACCAATTCTAAGCTCTATGTCATCAAAAAGCCCAAAAGTGAATTCTATGAAAATATTTTTGTTTTTTCTGGTCTAATAATTTGCAACTTCTTTCTACCACTGAAGTCTGCCATATCATCTAAAAAGGGTTATGGCAAACTTTGTTGTATATTTGTATTTGCATATATTACATGAATTTTACCTCTGTGTGTGTGTGTGTGTGTGAGAGAGAGAGGGGGGGTTTGCAATCATGGAAGTTTGCATACACAATGTTTTGTACGAAGCATCTCTTAATTGCATATACTTTTCAACAAGATCACATGAATGTCATGAATGATCACAAATAAACCAACAGCATACAAGCCAACATTAACAAGAGTCTCTAGAAGGGACTGACATTCTACAGTGTAAAAAGAATTTCCAGGAATTCAACATAAGACTATTTCTTCCATTTAGTTGTCAAGTGTTGTAACCATCTCTGATATTCTTCAGTGACAAGAAGATTTTCAAATTATTCAGCAATAGCAAGATTTTCAAATTAGATGCAGTGGTCCACATACTGGATGTCAGCTTGGCACTATTTTCATTTAGGATAAAGTTTACATCATTAGAAGTCTTTCAGTGAAAACCCAATGTCATAATGATCATCCAGTCAGGGGGAGAAGTAACAAGATCATTAAAACATTCATCATGGTAACCATGTTTGATGCATGACTGGCACCATTTTCACTTAGATCCAACTAGGTACCATAAAAAGTCTATTAGTGCAAACCCCAACTTGATATAGCGATTTAGAGAGGAGCAGAGATAATATTTTCAAGATATTACTTTCCATTCAAGAGTAGCAGCAATAACAAGATTCTCAAGATGGCTGCTGTGTTGGCCATACTGTGTGTCAGATCAGCACCATTTTCATTAAGGCAAAATGAATATCATAAGAAGTCTTCTGGTGAAAACCCCACATCAATATGACTTTCTGTTCAAGTAGAGTTCTGAGATCAAGATTTTTAAGACGGCTGCCACTGTGGCCATATTGGACATCAGATCGGCACCATTATTATTTAGGACCAACTAGACATCACAAGAAGTCTTTTAGTGAAACAGATGCTGATATGCCCACCTATTCAGACAGATTAGCGATAACATGATTTTCAACATGGCTGCCATGGTGGCCATATTGAATTCCAGATGAATACCATTTTTATTTAGGACCACCTAGATATCATAAGAAGTCTTTTAGTGAGAAGCCCATGTTGATATGACCATGCATTCAGGAGGAGTAGCTGTAACAAGATTTTCAAGATGGCTGCCAGTGCAGCCATAATGGATGCCAGATCAGCACCATTTTCAATTAGGACCAATCAGACATTAAAAAAAATCTTTTAGTGAAAACCCCATGCTGATATAACCATCCTTATCAACTAAAGGTTATTAATGGCAGCTATATTTAATGGCCAAAAAACCCATCATTTATAAAGACCTGACTGGTACAAGCAAGATTACAGAAGTTCACAGAACACACAACTTTTCAGTTAAACCAATCTGACAATATTTTAACATACTTCAGGTCAATGGGAAGGCAGCAATTTCAAATGATGTTGTTAAGCTATGAATAGTGTGTTAAAAAGCTTAGATGTAAAACTGGCCATAACCTAATCTTCCTATGAGATAGGTAATACTATGACATTGTTGCAAAAACTATCACCAGTAATCACACTCCCAGGCCTTAAACTTTAAATTAAAAAAAAACTTGAGCTGTATTTATTCAACTTTAGTCACAATGATAATTTTTCGTTTAAATGCAGAATTAAAGACTTTGAGATGAATTAAATTAAATTAATTCCATGACTGCACAACTGATACCACTTTAACTAGTACACAAGTTTGGAAATTTCTGATGATAACACAAAGTAAAACTAAATAAAAGTAATGTATCATTATTAAGAAGCCTACCCTTCCAAAACATGATGTGTGGAATGGAATTTATCACTGAAACTGGCTGGAATAAAATCTATCTCTAACAGAAAGTATGATACAAAATATGGTGGGTTCATTTTCTTCAGTGCTGGCCAATTAAATCAAAATGAGACATTTTCTATTGTTGAGAGATAAAAGTGTATGAGCTTTGATGGATTAATGTTTGTATACCTGATGAAGTGACATACCTGATGCAAATGAAGTGATATACCTGATGCAATTTAAGTGACATACCTGATGCAATTTAAGTGACATTCTAACTGCAGGTGCAACAACTCTCCGTAACAGTTCCATATCTGCGAAAACCCACTCATCCCTTGTTGATGTTATTCTGAAATCCCCCTTGAAGAGAGCATGAAGCCCAAACAGGAAAAATTCCACACTAGAAAGAAATAGGTGGCATATTTACTTCATGAAATGTAGTGGTAGGATTTTACTTGCAATATACACATTTCTCAAAACAAATTACTTCAGAATTCTGTCTATGTAGTACTAAACCTATTCTAATAAAGGGCATTTAACGATTAAGTATTGTACACACTTGCTTATAAGGCAAGTCCAAATACAAACTGTACAGACCGAGATCTGCCATCACTTAAAGGTCACCCGCCATACTCCAACATTTTTCTTTTTACATCAGATTTGCATTACATGATTAAAAGTAGTTATACTCACACAAAAAGAATAAAACAATTATCAAGTGTAAAGAAGAAATAATAATTTAATTACTCGAAACAGAAGTATACAATGCTGTTACTTCCCCTTAGCTACAATTTCTCACCTATAGAGGACGCCAACCGGAAATGTACATTTATCCCCACAAGACAAAGTACATGCTTCTTGTTGTAAAAAAATAAACACTATAAACTGTGGATAGCAAACATTTATTGAAAACTAATTTACCATTCAGCCTTATATCGATGTGCATGCATGACGCACCAGATTGTGTCGCTTTCAAAACTGTTCCATTGTTTCAATTTATTTTCAAAATTCAAATTAATATATGTAAAAAGGAATCAATGCTGGCTTCCCTATGTCGGCCGACTTTGTAAAAAAAAAAAGAAATCAGCACACATAAAAGAATCCAAAAGGAACCAAAGTTGGCTTCCTTACGTCGGCCAACTTCATAAAAAAAAATCGGCACACTTAAAAGATACCAAAGTCAGTTTCCGGGGTTGGCTTGCTTTGTAATAAAATAACCTCTGTATTTGATATCCTGTTAGTAAGTTTAAGCAAGGAGTTTATTGCTCGCTGCCAGTTGTGTTTATTCATTACTCGGGCTTCTATCTGTTTGCCATATATGATCATAATTGATGTTTGCAGGGTAAATAGTATATACAGCAATAACTTGCTTTAATAATACTTTTGTAACCCATGCTAGTGAAAAGATTATCATTTGCACTCACAGTGAATGTATTTTAAAATAATGATTTTTATTTGCTTGATACCGTCGTATAGTTAACCTGGATACAATACAAAAACCTTGGTCATTTTGCACCTTATAACTTATCATGCATGAATGGCAGGTGCCTTCAAGCAATTGGGTGACATTCTCGTCTCTTTTGCGATTCTGTTATCTGACATAAGCGATACACACTACAGTAAGGATGCATATGCCAGGCAGCATCCGCTATATATACGGAGATCATGGATATATTGGGTTTTTTTAACAAATTTTGCATGATGAAAAAAGAAGGAATAAATGATAACAATGCAAGGTTAGTTTTTTTCATTTTATTTTCCAAAAAGTGTTTGTTTATCTGTTGTTTTTTTACTGTGCAATGTGGGGGTGAAACAAATTCAACACAAAATTATTCCTTTCTTATTTGCATGGAATAATGGAGCAAATATGATTGATAATAATGCCTAGTAATAAAAATGTTTTAGTTTACACGAGCACACATTAAGACATCAACTTGAAAAAAAAAAAAAAAAAAATTAACCAGTAAGAGTTTTTTTTCTCTCTCTCTATAAACTGAGAATGCTCATTGTGCAGATGAGTATATTTTTTTAGCACAAAAAATAAATGTATATATTTTAATTAGAATGAGGAAGATATGTCAGTTTGTGTTTTCTCTCATGTATGTTACAAAGTATGATTATTTTCTTTTATAGAATATCAAGATAGTGTAGTTTGTATAAATTTGTTCAATTTTTTTCCTAAAACCTATTCTATTTTACAACCTATAAAAATTGTCAAAAACATTTTGTTCTTCAGAAATTATATATATATATATATATATATATATATATATATATATATATATATATATATATATATAGACAGTAGTCCCCCTCTTGAACAGCCCCCCCCCGACCAGCTGCCACCCACTTCTTACGGTCAGAATCCCTTGGCACTGACGAGTTTGTGTTCAAAAGTACCCCTTAAGAACAGCCACCCCTCTAACGTGACCAGCGGCCAGCATATTAGTACAAAAATGTAAAATGTTCCCCTCACAAGTGGCCACTTTTTATTTCAAATGTGTCCAGAACCAATAATTAATTCATATCGTGATGTAAGGTAAGTAATCAGATTATCTCTATCATCGATACATGTCTCCCAATGTCAAGTTTCCGTTACTGAAAGAAGTGTTGACTAAAGTACATGTAACACTAAGATTAATATTATATCATTGTCTATAAAAGCCGACATTTACAGGAAATGGGCTCAATGTTATGATAGAGTTTTGGGCTTCACACATCTGTAGAGTTCTTCTCTTTGATGATTACAACCAGACATAATTATCAAGATCATAACAGGGTCAGCATAGGCTAAAAACAGATTTTGTGCAGACACACACACACAGAGAAATTAACCTTGAACAAAACAGGGTACCAGACAAAGACCGAAAAATCACGTGACAACACATTTATCGCTTCCTTTACGAAGAAGACATTTCGTCTGCTCTACAAAAGTTTCATCTGCATAATTAAATTGCATACAGTTAGCAACATCCAAGTAAATTATTACCAATCATTAACATGTCATCTCGTAAACGGAGACGATTATTTTAGAACAAAGTCGATTACTCTACTCAACAACATCAGGTGAGGTGGGGAGGGGGGACTTGCCGAACAATTTTAGGTAGAAAAGACTCGAATAAAACAATTTTATGCTGAAAAGACTCGAATAAACAACGTCTTAACTGATGAGGTTATTCAGCAGCAGTGGAAAAATGGAGCAAATGGAAAGAGAATTATGTATGTACCAAGATTTAAATGACATTTTTGAATGGTTCTGCAATGTGCATGACAACAATACCTGCTCGCATATCACGCTTACGCCAAGAATAAGAACTACTAATGCATATTCAGTTGAAATAAATCTATTATTATAACAGGAAGAACCTTTTAATAATTAATGTTACTTTTAAATGAAGATATTAAATGCTTTGAAGTATGTAGCTTTCTTACTACGTACATTACATATACTTCTCACAAAAAATTTAGTCCCCCTCTGGAAAGGCCACCTGTCTTATAAGGCCACTTTCCCGGTGCAGAAGGGGTGGCCGTATAAGACGGGGACCACTCACTCTCTCTCTCTCTCTCTCTCTCTCTCTCTCTCTCTCTCTCTCTCTCTCTCTCTCTCTCTATATATATATATATATATCTGGCATAAATGGTACAACTTTCCCATCCCTCATCCTATTTGATCCCACAGCTTCAATCCACTTTTTTCCCCCTGGTAAGCAGGGTCTTTTGGAAAAAGAAAGAACCCTTTTGTTCCATCATCTCTCCTTTGGTTACATCCATATGCAACACAGTGCACCATATCTGCTTTACAAAAGCATGATTGTAAGATATATCACATAGACATTTACGTGGAGAAATTAAACACTTGAATGGCAAGGCTGAGTAGAAGGGATAAATGTATGTCATATCTATTTTCGGCATGTGGAAACTACCGATTTTTTAAGGAGATTTCCAAATAATTTTTTCATGTAAAAAATCGGATTTTTAAGTCTAAACATTTTTTGGTGTGCATATGTAACAAATGCATTTTTTTTTATGACTATAATAATATCACACATTTTGTACAATATAGTGGCCAGTGACCTTTAATTCACCAGCAGATTTGGGTCTGTGCAGTTTGTTAGGAGTAGAACAAAAAACATAGATCCTGATTTACAGGTGTATTTTTCTATGACAAATCTGGACCTTCGCTGTTTGCAGTTTGACTTGACTTATAAGTATGTATGGTAATGTCATGTTATAAGGTACTATTAATGTCCTGTATCTCTGTGTGTAAAATCTGTATGCTTTTGAATAGTTATTCAATAATATAAATTAAAAAAATATGTTTCAAAATCATGTACTATAATCAGCCATGTAATCTGCACACTTTTTCACCAAATTAATTATTTCTGCGGGTGAACAAATTATGCAGGAACAGAATAGCAAGATTTTTCTTCTAGCTGTGCCAGAAATTAACAGTGATGATCCCCACCAAAAGGGATAACTCTTACAAGACCCTGCTGCTGACTGATACAATAAATCAACAATGGGACATATATATCATATTCCAATAGAAATACACATGATCTAACCAATTATATCATAGTAGTATGTCTTTTTACAGTGAAACACTGTTGTAACACAATGGTCAGGGTCTACTAAGTGTTATCATGCAGTAACATATGGTGCAAAGTACAGTTAGCTCATTTGTCTAAGAAAATGATGCATGAATCTCCCCTATGCTCTAAATCTGGGTGGGGAGACAGGGTGTAAGTGTGGGTGCAAAGCTACATACTTAATTGGTACAGTTAACCAGTGATTGCAAATATATAATTTCAAGCAGAGAATTATGCATTGGTACATACATGTACAGCAGGGGTCAAGCTAGACATGAATTTTAGGGAGAAGTGACTTCTCCTTTTGGGCAGAACAGGGAGAAGTGAGAGCTCAACAGGGAGAAGTGGACGCGAAGCAAGAAATTCAATATATATATATATATATATAATATATGATATAATGTGTGTTATCTTATTTCAATTCATATTTGCATTTAACACTGGATTTAAGCAATACTTTATTTTCTAGTAGAAAATTTTCTTAGTTATTTTGGCCATATGACTCTAAAATTAGAAAATAATAGAAACTGCATTGTAACAAAATTTAACTGAGTAACTATGTTACATTATTGTAATTGAAAGTTTGTAAAAATGCTTAATCAACTACCCTTAATCATTTTTTTTATATTTTTGTATTTATTTTTTTTAAAAATACTTTTTAAAAGTCCACAATAATGCCACTTTCAAAAATTTCTAAATCCGTTTGACACAACCCCTGTACCATGTACATGAGGGCAAATGCACAAGTGTCCTCATTTCTTTGTTGTGGATAAAACATTACCGTTAACTATTCATACATAACACACTAAAATGTATAAAATTACAGACATGCTCATTTAAAGTTGGTATGTGAACTAAACCTTCTTTCCAACCGAATCAACACAGACGTGAGTGCATCTATTTTTAGAAGGAGGGGTTTTCATCACTCACTTTATACAGCTTCATTACAACAGTCCATGATAGGATTGTAAATTTATGGTTTATTTATTTGTCTATGTCCTTGTATTAATTTTAGGCATTGATTAAATATTATCTGTTTCGCAGCTTTTTCCGTATTTCACAAATACGAGTCACGTCAGAAAACAACTTTGACCTTACAATGCTTCTCGCGAATTCCACAACATAGCATTGTCTCATATGTTTATGACCTATATAATTGCATTTTAAAGTTAAATCTTAAATAACATAATACCTAGGCTTTGCTTTCTATGAATTGTATATTTTTTTCTGTATATATTTGCTTGATGATTTATGAAAACAGACAATCTAATAAACTGGTACTTCCCAAACATCGCAATGTCCGCCATTTTTTCCCTGTTACTGGTACACTTACAGTTTCAAACTAATTTTATGACGAAATAGTGTACAAGAGGCAGTTAAAATATCCAGATCACTGATTTTATTCTTAAAACACAAATTGCTATATACATACTATTGTTAAAGTTTCGAAACACAAGTTTGTATATTTTTGTCATCGAAGGATAACATACGTAAATTGGGCAGTGATAGGGGTCTTTGTTGCCAACTCGGGAAATGGTTAATGGTCAATCAGCTATCAAAACACATGCCTGTGATTGTGCAAGAGGTAGTTTGTCAGCGTAATTGATATAAAAAACTAGGCCTAGCTACTGATGGCTTGAAGAATACCTTTCGCTACAACACAATACTAGAATAAACCTGTCGAAGGCGAGGGGGCATCTCAAAAGATTTAATTTGTCAATGCACCTCTAAAAAAAATCGTAGGGCGAAGTCGTTTTCGCTTTCCTAACAGAAGAAGGCGAAGTTTACATTTTTTAGGCGACTTAATCGCCCACTTCGCCTGGTAGCGTGACCCCTGGTACAGCATGAATAGTTAAAAATTGCATGTAATCACTGACTGATCACATTGTATCTTTCCAGTTTTTGAGAATTTGTTCTTAAAAGGTTTTTCTACTTTCAATAAAGTTGGCCATATTTAATGATAGATAGGCATCACTTGCAAAAACCTGAAATCCTCATGCCAGTGTACTGTCAAAATTGCTTACATTCTGTTGAGCAGTTTTTATGAAGAGTTAATTAAAGGTTTTTCTATTGGCAGTAATGGCAGCCATATCTACTGTCAGATCAGCATCACTGGCAAAAACTTTGAAGCCCTTTATGCCAGAGTGCTTTCTGTCAAATTCTGTTCAGTACTTTTTTGAGAAGAAGAGGTTTTACAATGTTTTGTTTTTTTCTATTTGTAGTAAACTTTGCTATATCAGATTGTGGCTTGCCATCATTCACACAAATTTGAAAGTCTCACATGTCTGGATGCCTTCTGACAAATTTGGTCAAATTCGGCTGAGCGAGTTCTGAGAAGTTGATAGCTGATTTTTCTATTTTTAGCTACAGTGACCATATTTGGTGCTTGATCAGCATCATCTGTAGGGTATCACTACACTAACTGAACAAGACAGCTATTCTTGTTCTCTTTAGCTCCTAACGATATGCTATAAAGAGAAGAATGTTATTTATATTTAATTAAAAACAGAATTGAAGTATAAACAGAAAATAAAATGACCTTTCCATAGGTTGTCAAAGAAAACTGCTGTGATTCTGCCAGTTCTGGAAAGATCAACTGCACTAAAAATTCCAGTCATTTTATTCAAATGTAAAACTATTTGCAGCAAATGCAATATAAAATCTATGCAGATTTTTTAATATGTGTCAAAATTTTAGCATAATAACATCAGCAGTCTTACTACATCTGAACTTGTACATATTACACTGAATTTCATCACAAATGTAGAACAAGAGCCCAAGTGGGTCTGATATCACTCACCTGACTTAACAGCTGACCATTTCACCAAGCAGGTTTATGTAGTTTAACTATATTGCAAGAACACAACTTAAGTAACCTTTCTCCCAAACTATATATCATGTTGATTTTTTCTATCTGACTAAATCCTTATAAAATTGTCTAAAAATAAAGTCAATATATTACTCAGTCTCTTGCTCAAAATCAAAGTCATCCAAGGTCTTGATCATATATACTCATTTACCAAGTTTTACAGAAACTGAGTAAGTAATATAGTCCACAGATCCAAAGAGGTAACACATTCAGCAAGGTATTGCATTAATATGCACAGACCTCAATTATTACAGAACCTGTCTATGACACTGATAATATAACCTTAAGGTGGAGCAAACTCCAAATGCATTATGGTCTCCAGAGAGGTAACAAAGCTTAGACAGAAAGATACAAGACTACCACATTATTATGTGTTTATCTTGGTTATAATCAAACTCATCCAATATTTTGAGAATATAAGAGCATTTAACATTTCTGATCAGAAATATAGTTACTTGACTGTTGACAAGTTCAGCCAATCAGACACTCATTATCAATTTTGTTCAAGAACTGGATAAAAGGTTCAGCCAATCTGATACTCATTATCAATTATGTCCAAAAATTTGACAATATAAACCCATAGTTCAAGCTTGATTGAAACTGAATCAAAAATATGGGCTCAACAGCGTAAACAAACCATTGTTGATGGATGGATGATACACAACAGATAACTGATCAAAGAAGATGGTCATAGGGCCATAACATAAGTTCCCATGGCTTTATGGCCAGGTGAGCTGAAAAATGATGGGACATATAAAAGGAACTTAATTAATTGAGTGGTGCCTTTAGAGCCATTTATACCAGAATGCTTTTGGTCAATTTTGGTTCTGCATTTTTTGCAATCAGAGTAAAGTGCCTTACCAAATTCACACTCCATTATCCAAACTGGGCTGATCCAATAGTAGGATTCGAAACTCACTCTTCAAGTCATGAGTCTGGTATGCTAACCACTGAGTTATCACAGTTCCTGCCTCTATTTGTTACCTCTTACAGGACTGAGTACCAGTCCCATGTTGTATCTCCACCCTTGCAAGGAGGGTTTAAACTTCAGAATCAAGATCTTTGACCTTAAAATTAATGTGAGAGTGCACAAACACAAAATCTTGTCAAAATTCATTTGCATATTTGTAGGTCACCTTGACTAAGTCCAAGGTTCAAATATGTTTGGCTTCAAATTATGTCAGAAAAGTACAGATATGCAGGTGGTCAGAAGCACACCATTTTCACTGAGAACTAATCATATATTGAAACATGTATGTTGGTGAAAAATCGGTCTTGATACCACTATGCAAGAGTACTAGTATGGTTTCAAGAAGGCACTATGTGTCACATCTGAAGTCAGATGACCGCTATTTTCATTCAGAACCACTCCATGCTGCAAGTATTTAAGTAAAAATCCTATGTCAATATGATCAGTTGTACAGAAGAAGTAGCTATTCAAAGATTTTTGGAGTTACCAGCAGTAACAAGATTTTCAAGATTGCTGCTTTGGTACTATAGTGGATGTCAGAGGCACACCATTTTCATTAGAGACCAACTAGAGGGATTGCCAGGAAACTTTACACATGCCCCAGTAGTTTAAGAAGAACAGTGATAACAAACTGATGCTGTTGGAAGGATGCTTGTATGGGCAGACAACAAGCTGTTGCATAAGCTCTTCTGATCTTTGACCAGTAAAGCAAACAACTTAAAAGGCCCCACAACATAGACTAAAATGTGAATAATATATAGTAACTTCAAGCATGGATTTAGTTCAGTTTTTGAAGTTGGCTTATTTTCATAAAACATAGTAAGAATGCAAAACTGTCTAATTTCTGTGAGGTCAGTCAAAAGTTTTCAATGCAAATGAGGGTGGTCTGGACTGAACACAAATAAAGGATGTTTAAATACTCCTCAGAAAGCAAATTATGTTTCTCTGAGAATACTTACCTAATTACATTATGTTAGGAATATAAGCCTGCTACCTCGCGAATCCACCCCTTCTAAAAGATGAAATGGTCTTTTTCTGTCTATATCAATAGACAAAGGGCACTAACTCTTCCCCGTTATCTCCCCTTGGCACCGCCAGATGTCACTAGTTTTTAGCTGAGCGAGATACTAATGAGGATGCTCACATGGTGGGATGATTGGGAGAGTGTAAGTATTGTGATTGGGTAAGTATTCTTGGAGAAACATAATATTCTTACAAATTTGCTTTCTCTTTGAATATGTTCACCATTAACACTACATTAGGAAAATGATAGGAAGAGGGAATGCTGAGCATCCAACCTCTGCCTCAGATATCCTTCTAGGAAAGAATCACTGGATTCCCCATGTGAGCGATAACCCGTTCTCCTAATTACATAAGCAACAAAGCCTGGAGTCACTTGACCTGTGACACTAACATACGGTTAAGAAGATGAATACTGAAATCTCACTTACAAAATTTCTACTGAAACTACACATGATGGGAAAAACAAAGCATAAATTAACAATGCAGCATGTTAAGAAGTCACTAAAACCAACTCCATTACAAATGGTGCAAGCTAAAAAAGGCAAAATCGCGCGAACTTGTAATGACCTTGCAGAGGTCAATGATAGCATGGTGCGATGTGGTCTTGAACGGACAAAGTCCCTAAAGGTGATAAAATCACTCAAATTTGGCAAAACTGTAAAAAGAATGTATGCAACCTGCAACAAAATGATTACAACGCAAATTAAATCCAAAAGAAACATTGGATGAGTCAATTACAATACAAAAATGGCTTGGATTGTCTGAGGATAAACTGAGCAATGTTATCCAGTCCAACAGTGAAGCTAAAAACTAGTGATACCTGGCGGTGCCAAGGGGAGGTAAAGGGGAGAGTTATTGCCCTTTGCTTACTGAAATAGAAAAAGACAATTTTCATTTTTTAGTAAGCTGGATTCATGAGGTAGCAGGCTAATAATCCTTACATAATGTAATTGGGGAACATAATATTCAAAGAGGAAATAAGCTGATTTAAAAACTGTGATGTTACTGATAATGATCTTCATACCAGGATTACATTACCTTGCTGAGGCACTGTTATGTGCAGCTGTGCCCAGAGCTCTTCTGCCCAATAGGCTTAGACCAAAACAAAGGGAGACAAGAGGGGAATCTTTTGTGCACTCCACTGACTAAAATATGGAATACATTAATATTAGACACAGAAAACTGCATACATCTGGAAAGAAATCAAACAATCTAGTAAAGATGTTTAAAAATGTAATATACACTGTCAACCAGAAAACTCTGAAAATTACTTTTGTTAACTTTGAGGTGAGAAGGATTTTACTTGGTACTCTTCCACAGAAACAGGCTAGATTAGCTGGCTAAAAGAAGAATGAAGTCAAAACACTTATAAACATCTATTTTTTTAAATTTACCATAAACTGCACAAAAAAGAATGAGTACGCTGCTTGTGAAATTCTTTTGTTCTACCATTTTTGTTATTTCTCCCAGCCAACAGGTAGCTAAATGAATTTGTGTCAAAGATAGGAACAATTAGCACATTATTAAAATGTACAGGTGAAATAAGTTAAATTGACAAACCTTCCCTCTTCTGGATGCACAATACTGAATCCAGTTCAGGTAGCAGTTACAGAAGCTCTTCCTGGAGATTCCTGACAGATGGGCATCATAGTCTTCATCTACATGCATGTTGAATGTTGGATCCACATCCACAAAATTTTCATCTGAGACTGACACTAAGGCTTCATTAATTGCAGGATTATTAAGCCATGTCTCAAGGCGTGGAGATCTCACAGTGTAGTAGATGATGCTCTGTTATGAGGGCAAAAACACAAAATAAACAGCTTGATCTCAAAGAAAATAAATTTCATTTAAGACAAAGAAATTCACAATGTCTAGTTAAGCATCTAAAATACATCAAATTATAGGAAATATAAACTGTAATATTCACAAAGATCAATCCTAACAAGCATATGAACAATTTTCTGAACCACCAAACAATGGTACAAAATTTGATAATCATAAAAAAGCTGCTGCCAAAACTGATATAAATATCAAGAAATACAATGTGAAGAAAAACATAAGGCTCAAGTGGGCTTGATATCACTCATAGAATTTCTTAACAGTTGACCATTTCATTAAGTATGCTTCTGCTGTATTTTAAGAACAAAAAAAGTATGTCAGCTATCTCCAAATCTACATATCATATTGATTTTCCCTGAAAAAGTTATTTCCAAAGATAACTGCATAATCAATATGCACAGCTCAAACACAATCAAACTGATCCAAGATCTTGATATTAACCTATTTACCAAGTTCAAAAAACAAATCAGAAATATAGTCTACAGAAAAGGAACAAGTTCTGCCAATCTTATGCAATATCACTTTACTAATAAAGACGTTAAATTGGTATCAAGCTCTGCCAGTCAGATACATGATTATATCATAAATATGTGTAGCTGTTGTTCATGATCAAACTCATCCAACAGCTTGATGTTCTAAGACTGCATAACAAGTTTGATCAAAATCTGATGATAAATAGTTGCTAGAATACTTATAAGCTCAGCCAATCAGATGCAAGATCACCTCATTAAATAAGTGAAGATCTTGCTTGTTATTAAACTCATCCAAGAACTAATGATATAAGCTTATATTCCATAACTGATTAAAATCAGACCAGAAATATGGCATTCAGAATGACAACAAGCTCAGCTAATCTGATGCAAAATCACCTAATTAATATGCATGGATCTCAATTATCAAATCTGCCAGTTTATATTCCAAGTGTGACCAAAATCAAGTCAGAAATAAGGCCTCCAGAGTGGAAATGAGCTCAGCCAAATCAGATACAAGATCTGATCATTAATATGTATGAATCTCGCACACTATCAAAGCAGATCATTATTTTATTCCAAGTCTGGTCAATACTAGATTAGAAATTAGGCAATCATAATGGTAACAAGTTCAGCAAATCAAATACAATATCAACTCATTGTTTTATATGAATGTTGCTCATTATCAAACTCATCTAAGATCTTCATGATATATGCCTATGTGCCAAGTTTGATCATAACCAGATCAGAAATCTGCTCTCCAGAGTGGAAACAAGCAAATTTTCATGTACAGATGAAAAAAAAAATGGACAATGGACAGATGGGCCATACTAATCTCAATTAGCTCTATAGATGGATGAGCTAAAAATATTCATACTCTTCAAAAAAATTTAGTGTACTAAGAAAACACTGAAACAGAGAAAATTATTCCTGCTGTTTACAGTAATTGATTCATCTACTATAGTTACTGTCCCCAACCTTTTCACAAAAGCAGGGGACACAATATGCGTTCCATCCACATGTCAATCAGTCACACTTTTATTTCTGCTCTTTAATTTTAAAACCATTTAAGATTAACAGATTAACCTGGTACACTTATATATCATCATTAAAAGGTGCGTCATGTACTGCATTGGTAGTCCTATCTTCATTGTTAGAAGGTGTGTTGCAACCACACTGGGGATCCAATCTTCAATGGCATGGTCAATATTTAAAGCTTTCCATTAAACTTTTCGCTATAACTTCAGAGCTTTTTCAGATTATGGGATGAAACTTAGTACAGGTATACATCATCATTGGAGGAGACATTGCATACCACACTGTGGATCTTAATCTTCAAAGTTGAGGTCACAGCTCAATAAGTAAACATTTTCTATCACACTTAAAATCCTTCTCTATAGCTTTAGTTTTTTTGAGATTATGGGATGAGACTTTGTATACTCTTCTACCAATCTAAAATCAAATTATACTTACTTTGATATAGTATGTAATTAACACCTTTCTGAAGTCAAACACCTGAACCATGGAGGCTGCACTGTTGTCCGAGATGCTGTATCCTTCCAGGACATACTTGGTTACTATAACTTCCCATGCCAGCCAGCGTTGGTTGAATGCAGAATTTAAGGACAAGAAATGAGGTAGGTGACCAGGCTCACAACAGCAAAATCCTGCAATAAATGAGTTTGTTTTTGGTAGCATTTGCTACAGAAAAATTGTACCTAACAAACAGAAGCAATGGGTGGGCAATGCTGTTGAATCAGTTTACTAATTGATATTGAACACTGTATAATTTTTCAAAAAGGCAATATAATATCCTGGTATAAATTTATCTACAATTTCCCTCCCTGAGTTCTATTAATATTACATACCGTTCCAGGAAGAAACATAATAAGTGGAGGGGTCATGGGAGTTGTCACTGGATTCTTTCTTTCGAGGTCGTGGTAGTTGCAATGGTGGTTTTAGGGTGAGGTGATGATGGGGTATTCTGTGTTAAATTAAAACTGGGTATTTAAAGAAGTGCTTTTTGAACACCCAAATCCTTATATTTGGAACAACCCTGAGATGAATCTTTTCTCCCATAATATCTGTTGATAATTCAACACAAAATTCAGCTTAAGTACCTTCATTTTCCTCTACACCTTCAGTGATGGCTTCTACTTCTCTTTGCTGGCAGTATGTACCTGAAATTACAAAACAATTCCAATTCTATAACCTTTAATTTACATAGTAAAATGGAGTATACTGCTGCTAGTTGACAGGACTTTTTTAATGGTGCTCTAACTTATGAATGCTGAAGTATCTATATAATTGGAATGTGTCTCAGTCACTAATGGTGTATCATCTCTGCATTTCTATGCATCAATACGAAGAACCAATTATTTTTAAACACTGCACAAGATCATCATTAACTATTTCTTGATGTTACTACATACCACTGACTACATACCACTGACTCTGAAACAAGCAATTCTGCTAGTGAAACAAATGAATGCAAATATAATGCAGAATGAATACAAATGAAGTGCAAAAATGAATACAAATGAAGTACAGAATGAATTCATATGAAATGATGAATACATTTTGAAGAAAATGGAAAGCAGAAATCAACAATGCAGAACAATAAATAATAAATAAAAAGAAAACAAAACATTCATAAATGGATCTGAAAACTGATTGTTTTCAAGCTGCTTATGAACTTCCATCGTCAAATGCTATTTTGCATTATACCATGATTCATGCAATTTTCTGGTGGCCTTTAATTTTTTGTACACAGTTGAATTAAATCATAATTATTTGCTTGTACTAATATTTTTGTAGATTGGTTTTACAATTGAAAATTTATCAATCGTGCTCGTACAAATAAGACTAAAATCAAAAGATCAAAATGTTTAAGAAATAATGTATACATATGAATATTGTAAAAATAAAATGGCCAAAATATATAATGAAAATCTATTTTATGCATAACCTATTTTTTTCCAGACATTTTTATGTATATTTATTTTTAGAATTTTTTCTTCAATACCAATTATTAAAAATGGTACTAGATATTTTCACTAAAATGTATGTTAAACTGAAATTACTACAATTACTTTTAATTTTTCATACATCTAAATCATCAGGTAGTAGTCATCCCATTCATATTAAAATAACATATAACAGGAACCATATATACTTGCTGCACACATCTGCAGTTGTGTAATGTGCTGGGAGATCTGGGCCTGTGCAGTTTGTTAGGAGCAATCAGTAGAACAAACAACACAGACCCTGATATATAGGCACATTATGCTATGGCAGATTATGATCTTTGATGTCTGCTGTTTGACTTGACTTATAAGTCAGTAAATATGGTACATTTTTGGACAGATATTTACAGTAATTTATGTACTCCAGTTTGCAAATCTTTTTACAAATAGTCTCCATTATAATAAACAGGTATTTTTTCACAATGACATGATGATTCTCTACACATTAAAACTTTGTATTACAGAAATCAAAGAAACTTTTAACTGAAAACAATGAGGGAAACAATCAAATATCAAGATGAAATGTATGTGTGAATTCATCATGGCAAAAGTGCCAAAAGTTCAAATATGAAGACTCAATATCTTTAATTATTGACATGTACAAAGAATTATGACTCTTCTCTATAGAGCCCACAGTATGTACCACCTTTATTTCTTTGATTGAACTCTTAAGGCAATAAACAATGTTTATATATCAATGCCTTTTATTTAGTTTTTTCGGTCATGTATTATTAGGTATATATTTTCAATCCTTTTTTGTTTCATTCAATGGTGTTTATTTAATTTAATGCATACAATACAGGGCAATACCAGGTGCATACTCATTTAAGTTTCTTAACCAGTGACACCTCTGAACTCCTTGACAGAAGAATCAGAGCTCTGAATTAAAAGTAGCAACTAATATGAGCACAGATCTAACCAAATGCTGCCTAACAATGGGAAGCGAACATGCACTTACTAATAAATGGTATTTTTTTTGGTGGAAATGGAGAGGTTATTGTACTTGCAAAGAAAACAACACTGCATTTTAAATAATCATTCTTAGGATTGAAACTAAATGGAGTTTATATAGATATAAATACTGAATATTTAAATTATATATCTTTGAAACAGAAGGAATGTTTTGTATAATTTCAATTTACTATTTTATTACATTTTTCTCTTTGACAAATGCTTTAGCTAAATGGGGGGGGGGAAGTAAGATACATTAAGAAAATGGCATAAAGAAGGGCCAAAATCTCTTTCTCTCACTCATATCAGAGTATATTTTGTTTTGATCATATGGTGCAAGAACAAAATTGTGTTATAGAATACTTATGTCTGTGTCGAAGTTATTCATTTTCAAACTAACTTATTTTAATATGCACATATGTAAGCATGTGCAAGCAATATGAATTGTACTAGTCCATGATGCTTTAGTATTGATGATCATTTAGATACTTAGTCCTTCTCAATGTCGTGTTTCCTTGTTTTTGTTTGCACATGATCTTTTCCCTTAAATAATAATTTTCTTACACTTTGATAAAGATATATAATTTCAAGGTACATGAAATATGGTATTCAAAGATCAGGTTCATTACAGTGACAGACAATTTTTCACCATTTACAAGACACAAGTAACATCTAGAGAAAAAAAATGTTATTATGAATGCCAAATACATTATAGCAGTGGTTCTTAACCCATGATCCAAAACAGCAGTGTGAATTTATTCCAATCTTTGTAACATGTGAGCAATTTCTCTTTTTTAAGGTTAAATGTCAAATATTCAAGTCATCAAATATGTCATTATATAAGGTCATTTATGTGATGACATTATCACTGATGATTGCATCTAAACAAATTTTATTTGAAAGAAATAATAAAATTTACCCTGCTAACAAATACTTTATGACTATATTTCCACATTGTTCCAATCAAACAAAAATAAAAAGAAATGATGAAGCAATAAACACAAAATCAAAATGCATTTCTGAGATATTAAACAATAAAGATGACATAATATCTAAAATACAAATGTGAATGGAATGCAAATGGGAAAAAAAATAAAATGAATTCTGAATACATTTTAAATGCGAGTGAAGTGCAAATGAAATGCAGATTTTGTTAAATGACCTATTTCTGGATCTTTATGATCCCTAATATGAAATTTTATATATATATATATATATATATATATATATATATATATATCAGGAATTAAGTGTATTAATAACAAAATTTTTAATATTAACATTTATTTGACAAGTGTGTAATCCTTATCTGAAACTACAATGAAATTAATGTGACACTCATAGACATTTATTGGCAGAAGATGAAGACTAAGAAGAGTTGAGGTAAGCTAACAAGCTTTCCACTTACCTCTAAATTCCAATCCTCGAAGCTGGAATGTAACTAGACCATTACCCATCTCTATGATATGTACGAGGGCATTAAGTGAGTCAGAGGCCATGATAAAACAGTCACCCTGCTCAGCATTACCCCAGCGTCCTAGCATCAAGTCTCCACACAAGCTGTGCTGCAGTGACCGAGTCAGGTGCTCATAGAATATTGAGTTTAAGTTGTTATCATCTGCACCTGATACAGGAAACAAAACAAAATGTTATTCACATGCAAGACTGATGCTGCTATGTTAAAAAAATTCTTGCAAACACTGATAATGTCAACATTGAAGAGACAAACATTAAGAATCATGAAGCTCTAATCTCATCCCCTTTCCCCTATATAAACCATTAAATTAAATTAAAATTTTTATTAATTATACAGACTAAGCTATTTTCTGCTTTAAGAAAGGAAAGAGATGTAGGAACAACAGAGTCTGGCTACAATATAGTGTTCTCATTTTATATTTCAAGCAAGCCCAACAATCATCAATTTCTAGTCATACCTTCTCTCCTCTGGATGACCACAATGACACAAGAAAACATAAAAAAATGCTTTGTTTTGAAAACCAGCTCACCATGATGAACGATCCATACTACAACTATTTTCACCGTATATGTATCAAATTGTATACAGGGATAACACTGATATTTGCTTCTTGGATCATGATTTTTAAGAAGAAAAAAATCGTCAGTGACTTAAGATTGTTTACACAAAGTAGCATAAGTCACGCATATTATTGCTGATCCTCTGGCTTCAACAAGAGAAATGAGAATGACAAAATAATGTTTCCTGAAATTTAAGAATGACTCCCAAAGAAAATATGAGTTCCTTGAAGAGGCTGATGCTCTACTGGTCAAAAAGAATTTCTATGAATTGAGATAAGACCATTTCATCCTCTTAACAGCTGAGTGCTGAAACCTTTTCTTATATTCTTCAGCAATATCAAGACTTTCAAATTAGCTGCTTTTGTGGACATATTGGGTGTCAGATTGGCACCATCACTGGAAAGTGACAAGAAGATTTCATGACAGTCATCAAGTCAGCCATATTGGATATATGACTGGCACCATTCTCATTTAGGCCCAAATAGATATCATAGGAAGTCGATTGGTGTTATAGCCATCCACTTTGGAGGAGCTAGCCATCCATTTGGGTGGAAAGATAACATTATTTCAAGGCGGCCACTATGGAGACCATATTGAGGGTTTGACATTTTCATTTAGGACTAAGTAGTCACCATAAGAAATTTTATGATGAAAACCCCATGTAAAAATGACTTTCACTTTAAGAAAAGTAGCTAAAACAAGATTTTCAAGATGGCTATGTATTCGACATTAGATCAATATCAGCTTAATTAAAAGATAAATTAAACATTATACGAAGTCTTTTAGTGAAAACCCTGTTATAATATGACCATTCATTGAGGAGGAGTAGTGTTAAAAAGATTTTCAAGCTGGCCACTGTGACAGCCATATTACACCCCTGATCAGCACCATTTTCAATTATGACCAAGAAGACATCATAATAAGTCTTTCGTTAAAACATAATTTAATATGACTTTCCATTCAGGAAGAGTAGCGATAAAAAGATTTTCTTGATGGCTGCTGTGGAGGCCATGTTGAACATCAGATCGGCACCATTTTCACTGAAGATTAAATGGACTTTATAAGAAGCCTTTTCATTAAAACTCCATATCAATAAAACTTTCTGTTCAAATGGAGTTGCAATATAAAGATTTTCAAGACGGCTGCCATGGCAGCCATATTTGACTCCATATAGTCACCATTTTATTTTAGGACCAACTAAACATCATAAGAATCTTTTACTGAAAACACCATGTTCTGGAGGAGTAGCAATAACAAGATTTTCAAAATGGCCATTGTGGTGGCCATACTGGATGTACAGCAGCACCATTTTCATCTAGGTCTAACTAGACTAAGATATGAATGTGTGTGTAAAGTTTCATGTCAATTCTCCAAGTAGTCTAGGACAGACTGCCATCAAATGATGAACAACGAACAGAAGGATGATAGATGACAGACCACCCCATAGCATTTTCTGGTCTATGACTAGTAAAGCTAAAAACAGGAAGAAGGACTTTAAATCTAAAGTTAATTGGGGAAAATATACTGATTGTCTACAACAATCTTTTTGAAGTACAGGTTATCCCTCAGAATTCCTTAAAAACAATATCTGGATTCAGTTTGTCAAAAAGCTGATGGTTCATTTGAAGAGCTAAGGGTATACAAACCTGGATTTCGTTCAAGCTGGTGTGATAATCGAGTGTTACTGTGGTCGACTCTCTTGGTACTGCAAAGAATAGAAAGCTATCACATTTATGAAAAATCATACAGAAATATTATACTGACATGTATTAAAACTCAAAGAAATCAGGTGATTGATCCTATAACTTAATGTCTTAATATTATCATTTAAAAGAATGTAACATGTGCATCATTTGCTTAAATTCTAAATGTTGTTCCATAATATTTGGCTAAGAAACTCTATTACTGAGGGGAATGCTTCATGAATTTTGATATAGAAAGTTCAATGAATAACATGCTAGCATTACATACCATCTATACTCACATGTACAAGCTAGAAACTTTACAAAAACATACAAAGATCTGCCACTGCACAATGCATGGGTAGATCTGGGTCTATGCAGTGATACAAATTTGAGGCATTTCCTCCCATCTGCTGGGACGGTGGTCTGGTTATACCCGGTCTCTGACTAGTTTCATTAGCATTGTAACTCAACAGAGAGAAATAACTGCATTGATACCATAGTTTAACATGTCACCATATGTTATCAACGAGGGAATATATACCCCACAGCAGCTTAACCAGAAGATAAGCCATGACTTTTGACCTTTTAACCCCAAAATTGACAGTTTTTTCCTTACCCCTAGTGGAACTTATCCACAAAGCTTGATAACTGTACAGGATGGACATCTCGAGATATTGTGCAGAAACAAAATTGGCAACAGATGGACAGAGATCATAACATATTATCCTCTAGTGATAACAAACTTGTGCAAAACAGACAAACAGATGGACAATGGACAACAGACCAGGCCATAAACTCTTCTGGTTTATGACCAGTGGAGCTAAAAACTGAAAGCCAGTAACATTTTACTATGTAACAGGTGTTACATCTAGGGGCTTAAACTATGTAACAAGACAGGTAAAACCCAACAAGCATTCAATCTTCCAAAATATAAATTTATTTCCCTAAATTATAAAATCAAACAAAGTGAAAGAATTAAAAATAACTTACAGTAATGTATGAGTTTCTAACATATATGATACATATATCTGTAACATAGGCAATTCATCTACCAAATGGCATCCAAATATGTGTAAGGTTGTGGATCTATGTAAGCTGTATAGAAAGATGGACAGATGAACTAACAGAGGGTCAATGAAAGGCAATTACTATAGGGTTCCCACATCTCAATCAAAAACCTTAATAAATTCCAAACTAATGACTGCTGTTACTAATATGTACAATGGTCCCCCCCCTTATATGGCCACCCCTTCTGCACTGGGAAAAGTGGCCGTATAAGACAGGTGGCCTTTCCAGTGGGAGACTAAATTTATGAGATGTATGTCTATGTATATGTATGTGTATACAGTAAGAAATCTACATATAACTAAAAGCAGTTAATATCTTCATTTAAAATAGCATTAATTATCAAAATCTTCTTCTTGTCTTAAAAACAGATTTATTTCAAGGTAACATAAATTAATAGTTCTTTTTCTTAGGCGTGAAATGTAAGTTGTGTATTGTTGGTATGCGCACTGCAAAATCATTCAAAAATGTTATTCAGATCTTGGTAATACACTGTTTCATATTTAAAATAATTCTCTTTCCATTTATTCCATTTTCTGACAGCTACAGAACATACTTCATATCTGTTACGATGTTGTTTATTTGAGTCTTCCCAACATAAAATTTATCGTCAAGTGAACTCTCCCCACTGGCGTCAAGTCAAATAACTTTTACTTTTCCATCTGGAGTATTATTTCTCCATTTAGGTGAGGACACGTTAAAGTTTTGTAACAATTTATTCCTATGTTGCTAATCATACAGTACTGCAATTTAATTATACAGACGAAACTTTTGTAGAGTAAACAAAAATCCTTATTTATCAAGGACGTGATATATGTACTGTCACATGATCTTACGGTCTTTGTCTGGTACCCCGTTTAGTTCAAGGTTAATTTCCCTATGTGTGTTAATCCAAAAAAAAGCTATATTTATCCTATGCTGCCCATGTTATGATCTTGACAATTATGACCAGTCATAATAAAAATTTAAAAAAATAAAAAAAAACCCCTGTGTGAAGTCCAAAACTCTATCAAAACATTGCTGACCCCATTTCCTTTAAACGTCGGCATTAATGATACTAACATTAGTAGTACATAGTACATGTACTTTAGCCAGCACTTCTTTGAGTAAAGAAAACATGACATCAGGAAACAGACATCCAGATAGATAATTGGATTGCTTACCTTATTGTATGAATTAAATACTGGTTCTGTACACATATTAATAATAAAATGTAGCTGCTTGTGAGGGGAAAATTAGAAATTTTTGCACTACTATTTTGTCTGCTGGTTGCATTAGAGGGGTGGCCTTTCTTGAGGGGTACTTTTGAACATAAACTTGTTGGTGCCAAGGGATTCTGGCCATAAAAAGTGGGTGGCCACTGGTCAGGGGTGCCAATCATGAGGGGGACCAGTGTATTTAAAATGGTAACTTGTTTTAACAATGACAACAGACCTGTTCACATATGATGATTTTTTTAATTATATATTTCATAAAAGTATATAGAGTATCCAGGAATACAACAAAAGCATTACAAATGAAGCAAAGATGACTTACTTGTAATCTTTTTCCCAGAATTTCACAGGTCTAATGTAGGATGTGAAAAATATTGCACTACCCAAGAAGGGGTTTAAAGGAGTCGAGAAAAGTGCTGAGACCCCTGCTTGGAGGAAAAGCATTGCTGAATCTGAGAAATTGTTAAGGAAATAGGACAACTGAAGTGTAAAACAATTTTATTTTTAAATGGCAGGAGTTAGAGACTCATTAATTCTTTGTCCATTATAGTACAACACTATACATCACCATAATACAACACTATACATTGCCATAATACAACACCATATATCACCATAATACAACACTATACATCACCATAATACAACACTATACATTGCCATAATACAACACTATACATACCATAATACAACACTATACATCACCATAATACAACACTATACATCACCATAATACAACACATCACCATAATACAACACTATACATCACCATAATACAACACTATACATCACCATAATACAACACTATACATTGCCATAATACAACACCATACATCACCATAATACAACACTATACATCACCATAATACAACACTATACATTGCCATAATACAACACCATACATCACCATAATACAACACTATACATCACCATAATACAACACTATACATTGCCATAATACAACACCATACATCACCATAATACAACACTATACATCACCATAATACAACACTATACATCACCATAATACAAAAACTTCAAAACATTTTATGTGAAACTGACATATTAACTATGATTCTGACATTTTAAACATGTCACTTAAGTTATCAAAAATTACACCTTGTTTTATTTAAGCCATCTATTCTTTCAACTGAAAAAACTGCTCACAGACTTCATTTGTAATGTGTAATAACCTCAAGAGACCAAGTTGTTCTCAATGCTTGCAAAGAAACATGTAATCAATCAGATACTCTGAAATTTGAAAACATGATCAACTCTACTCTGGTGCAAACTTTGCATCATAAAATATACAGCTACATGTCTACAGTAAGGATACGAGGCACACTGAAAGGTTGAGCAAATGCATGAAAGGCAGATCCCCATGTTATCTGCCATGGGGCAATGTATGTAATGATGAACTTCATCTTCAGGTATAAATCACAGAACTGAAATAAAACAAAATTTGTGTTTGTAAAACACATATACTCCCATTGCAAACCAAAACCTTGAACTTTAGAAAAATAAAAAATGTGCCTACTATTTGAAAATTGCAATTGCATCATTAAACATAATTAGGTAATACACACACAAGCACATATAGGTCACCTACATAAGAATACAAATATGCATACACACTGTATTTGTTTACCTCAAGTACCATACTTGTTTATAAATCCAGTCCAACTGCAAGCACCATGTACCATAATCTGCTGTTGCATAATGCACTGGCTTATTAGGGTCTATATTCCTTATTCTACTGATTATTTCTATGGCTTATCAGGGTCTATATTCCTTATTCTACTGATTATTTCTACGGCTTATCAGGGTCTATATTCCTTATTCTACTGATTATTTCTATGGCTTATCAGGGTCTATATTCCTTATTCTACCAATTATTTCTATGGCTTATCAGGGTCTATATTCCTTATTCTACTGATTATTTCTATGGCTTATCAGGGTCTATGTTCCTTATTCTACTGATTATTTCTATGGCTTATCAGGGTCTATATTCCTTATTCTACTGATTATTTCTATGGCTTATCAGGGTCTATATTCCTTATTCTACTGATTATTTCTATGGCTTATCAGGGTCTATACTCCTTATTCTACTGATTATTTCTAACAAGACCCAAACATGCCAACATATTATGGTATGGAAAATCTGCAGTTGGACTCAACTTAAAAGTGAGTACAGACAAAAGTTGCTTAACCGTGCTAAAAGGTTCATGTCCCAAAAATTCAAAATCCTGCTCCAATCACAAGAAAATCAAATCAAGTTATATACACAAAAATATAAATATGCCTGCTAAATGTCACTGTCTATTTCAAATGGATTTTGCTTAATAATGCTTATAAGAATTTTGTAAAGAAAAGTCTGGAAAGTTAAAAAATATGTTTAAAATGGATGAAAAATTGAGTAATAGCCTGAAAATCTAAATAAGTCATTTACTTATGATCATGATGTTATGATCATGACGAAGTGTGTGAACTTTCATGCTTTTATTTGTACACTCACACTGAAATGATTTATGTAGACATATTGAAGGACAGCAACAAAATACTATGCCCTTTCTACCATTACAGTGGGAGCATAAGATTTCACAACAATTATAGGCTAAATCTGTTTGATTCAAACACAATGGAAATATTTTAGGCACTAATCACTTGCATGTGTTCCCAGGTTTGCATTTTCCAAATAAAATATGAGATAAATAACTCATTTAGAAGAACTGATTCGCTCTGAACTTCTTTTAACACTTTCATGTAACAAATACTTCATGATCCAACATGGAGTAAAACCCAGAATAAGTACGATCCAGGCTACAACATATGGAAATTCAGAAACTCTTACCTACTGACACAAAAACACAAGAAAATCTTTATTGGCACTTTTAAAATATATGTAAACCATACATAAATTAAGTGTAAATACAAGAAAATAATTTGAGAAAATAAAAAGAAACAAATCTTGTTTTTAAGTTATTCTAGTCTTTATGGTATTTGTTTGGGAAGGCTTTTGAAATCTGCCAATTCACATTTAATTCTGCTGTATCGCCTAGCAAGCTGACAGATAAGAATCATGAATAGAAACTAAAAATGTTGCATGAACAAAATGATGTACTTACTTTACAGAAAAGGATGGCTATGAAGAAATAATCAATAAGGAACGACTCTGTAGCCCAACTGTAATCATACTTAAAGAAGAAGACGGTGAAGGCGAGGATCATATGCTGTTTTGGGGTGTTGGCAAAGGCAAATCTTAGTAGCTTCAGTCCACAAATAACAATGATCAAGGGTCCAAAACTGCAAATAATCAATTGGTCTTGTATAAAATTTACAGACAATTTTTTCTAAATTAATGGGGATATACAGGTTTGTGTAACTCTACACACTTTGAAAAGGAACCTGATTAACCCATTGCTTGATATATAAAGAGTCCTACAGGTACACTTCACAGTTGCCTTCTACGACACAATAAATCTGATATTCAGTGACATTTTGTTGTTGCAAACAGTCTGTTCAAACATGTTAAACAAATTGTGTACAACTCATCAGAATGTTGATGATAAGAAAACTTGAGAATTTAATTAGCAATTCTGTCAAACTGATTCAATGAGCATTTTGTAGGGTCTATCTATCTTAGAAATATTGTATTTAATGTTAAATTTAAATCATTACCACATGTTTTGTTTTGATCATTTGATGCAAAGATTATATAAATATTACACACTTTTAGTTATCTATGGAATCCCAAAGTTACAATGTGTAAATTAGATCATTTGGAACAAACAAGAATTAAACAGAAGTTATCTGAATTAGCAAATGACTTGTTAATAAATAGTTGAAAAAACAAGATTGGAAATCTCTAATTGCACACAATCCAACATTAGGAACAAATCTGTAAATTAATCTAATTCCAACAAACTTACTAGTTGCCAAATTTGCATAAAATCTTGGGAACAGATCTTGTTAAGGCACAAAGTATGATGACTGGGTACATTCCATTTCTCTCAATGAACCGCATCCATACATACAGCTTCTCAAACCACATTATTTTTGCTGGGCCTGAAGAAAAGAGTAAAGCCATTCATAAGATATGCACCAGAAAAAAATACTTTAAACAAGAGCTGTGTTTTAATAAACACATGAAAGGACCCCCAAGATGAGCTGAAACTATATCAAAAAGCATAACATCATCATACCATGGACATGCAGTGGGGCATAAAAATAATAATAATAATAATAACAATAATAACAACAGCAACAACAACGACAATAATAATAATATGTGACATGATTTGGATTTTTAACTTTAAAAAATTTTCAGTCATATTGCTACAATGTCTGCAGTGTGGCAGTTTATAGTGATGTTTAGTGTTGAGGCATCATGCTGCAGACATGTAGCATCATGTCCCACCAAGTCACATTATCCTGACATCAGGCGACCAGTCCTAACACTAACCTCTTAATTCCGAGCGCCTAGTGAGGCAGCTGTTAGTACCATTTTTGTAAGTCTTTGGTATGACTTGACTGGGGTTCAAACCCCTGACCTCCTGCATCCGAGGCAGAGACTCTAACCACTAGGTTGCTGGAGCAGTTGACAAATTTGTGCTCAAAGACAGATGATAGGCCATAGTGTAAGTTCTTCTGGTACAGCAGAACTAAAATTTGCTATTTGTCAATGCCCAAAAAGTGTAAAAATTGTGTTTAAAAAATCTGAAAACTGCTGTACCAGATCAACTTTATATAGATATGGGGCCCTGGGTGGCCGGGTGGTTTAAGGTGCTCACCTGTACTGACATCTCACCTCAGTCCACATGGACATGTGAGAAAGCTTGTCAGCAGTTTCATGCAGTTGATGGTTCTTCCCAGGGTTTTCCTGGGTTCATCCTCCACCAAATATGCTGGCCACCATGTATTGCCTATCATGTGCTGAAAAGTGGCATTAAACCCAGACAACAAACAAACGAACATGCGAATACATGTAACTTATTTATAATGCCTAACTGTGTTAACAAGGTTTCTTTCAAAAAAGGTATACATCCAAACAATTCAAAAATGTATAAAAAAAATAAATTGAAAAATTATCTTAACGGATTGAAAATCTAACCAGTTCATCTATTAATGGGGATAGCAAAGAGTGCAAGATCTCATGACAAAGTCCAATAGTTTTTGTGCATACATGGTTCTGGGATTGACATAACTCGGGCAGCAGCAAAGCAATATGACGTCTTTTTCTATCACAGCAATGGCATAAAACAAAAATACATTCAGACCCCATCCAAAACAGGCAGAGAATTATGGTGTATACTCCTCTCTGCAGTAGATTTAAATAGAATAGCTCAGAGTATTACATGTACCTGATTTTCATTAACCAGTTTAATCAAAAAGTTCAAGTGGATACTACATTGTCACTAAATTAGCCATGTGCAACGATTACCTTGAACTTCAAAGAAGCTTCTTTCAAAGCTCTTGAGCAATGGGTGGGAGCAGCAGAGCCAGGGCATCTCCTTGCGTAGCTGCGGGATCAGGTAGTGGATCAGGAAACCAAAGCTCGCCACCACATAGTAAAGGATATCACTCAACTGGGGCTGGAATGACAAGTAATTTTTTTCCTTACTATTTGTGTTAAAGAACAAGTTTTTACACAGGATTTCAAACCTGGGCAGAAATTTCCTTGGTTGTCAAAACCCAAGGGTGATCTCTGGAGATCTGAGGGCAAACCTTTAGTTCACAAGAATGAAAAAACAAAAGTCATCAAGATGTTAACATAACTGTCCCAATTCAACAATTATGGGGCATATATGTCTACATCTTTAAAATCTTACATATTACCAAAATTCATATTACTGTTTACTTTAACTGCAAACTATCTCAACTTGTCACAATGAATTTTTAAAAATCTGCATTTGTGCTACCATTTAAGTTTTAAAAGGATTAAAAAAAAACAAATGTAAAGTGCAGAAAATTATTTCAAAATTACACAAGTTTTCCATGGCTTAGTGAAAATATTCTTATCAAATTAGTTTTTACTGTTATTACTTTCTCTTTCCCATCATCTTCTAGCTTGGGTCTAATATTTAATGTGCTTAAATCCATTCATTGCAAAATTACTTTTAGTATTTTATTTTACACAATCATGTAACTGACTAAACTGACTTATTTATTGGCCAGTGGATGTTTGTTTCTAATGTCCAGCTCTGTCATGACTGGAATTGGGCACATTGTCTGATATGTAACACCAATTAAAGTAGACTGGCTGCAACTTTAACAATGAAATACTGTAAAAATAAAAATACAGTACATTGTAAGTGAAAACAATGAGATAAACAATCGTAACCTAACTAACTTTCAATGTGAGTTGTATAAATACATAAACCTTGTGTGAATTCATCTTGACAACAGTTCGCATCTGCAGTCTCAGAATTCCAGCTTAAAATACAGAAGGATTACATCATCTTCTCTACACAGCCCACATTACATTCCACTTTTTGTCCTACATCTAACTTTTAGGGAAAATAATACTGTTTACTAATCAACATGATTTTCAAAAATTAGTTTTTCGGATATGTGCTGCTTTTATATTTTTAATCTTGCTGTGTTTCATTTAACAAGATTAACGTATGTTTATGTATATGGAACTGCGAGATGCTACCCGAGGTTCTTAACCAGTTATGCCTTTTTACTTGCTGACAGAAGTGTCAAATTTGTAATCACTGTAATAGCAATGCTTGGTAAGAGCAAGATCAGACCAAATGCCATCTAACTACAGGAACAGCACAAGTATTTACTGATGAATGGTAATCATCTTTGGTAGGAATGTGGATGTCATTGTGTTAAGTGACTAGGCTCATACAAAGTAACAAAAAAAAGAGTGAAGTCAACAAGCTTTGTAAATTTTAACAAAATAATTTATTTCCCTAGAAAACAAGGTAAAAATATGAAAAAAGACTTACGTCTTGTGAATCTAATCCAAAAATTAATCCTAGAATTCAAAAATATAAGTCCTATCACTAAAAAGTTCTAATTGAATCCAAGTTCAAATCTCGATGAAATTCCAAGATGGAAGGCGATGACGTCTTCTATAACCAGTTTGTGCTGATGTGTCAACAGTTCCTTGTTGAGTCACCAAGAATATAATTCCAGCTTTAGAATTCTGAATAATTTTTAGTAAATGTCTTTGTCCAAGAATTTTGATGAAGAAGAGTATTTTCCAGGGTGAATAAATTATTTTAAATAAAAAAAAACTCAATTCAAACGGCAACAACAGGAATACCTTTCAGCCTCAAGGTATTATTTATAACTGACTAAAAAATCACTATGAACTAACTTTTAACCCAACTAAGAATGCAATTTCAGACTTGCATGATGGATCACGTGATCACTCATTTTGAACAGCGCAGTAAAATATTATGGCAATTGGCACGTAGGCTACCATAGCCTTAGCTAAGAATCAAAGATTCCCACAATGGAAATGAACTTAAAAATAAAACATTTTTATTCAGACTAACACGTAGGCGAAGTATGACCTTGATTACAACCAATGATTTTCACTCAGTGTTTACAAAATTTTGAACCAAGGCCAGCTAAAAATACAATGAAGCAATACTTCTGCATTCTAATCAGGCTAAAGGAACTGAACTGAATTTACTGGGAAAAATGTCAAATCCAGTAAAAAAAATTATCACTACAATAAAATGTAATGAAACAAAAATAAAAAAAAAAAACTTGAAACTAGCACACAAGTAATTAAATTACATATACATAACAATTGTACTTGCAGTGAAAACAATACAGCATGTTAAAAAGGTCATTCCTGGGATTTAAACTAAATGGAGTCTATATGGATATAAATACTGGATAATTAAATTCTATATCTTTGAAACTGAAGGAGCATGGTAAGTATTTTGTATAATTTCCATTTACTATATTATTGCTGTTTTATCTTTGACAAAAACTTGAGCAAAATGGGGACTGTAAGGTACAATAAGCAAAATGGCATGAAGGGCTGAAATCTCTCTTGCTCTCTCTATCTCTCTTTTATATTACGGCTTATTTTATTTGGATCACCAGGTGGAAGACCTATGTCTCTGTTATACTTACCCCTTTTCAAATTAATTTGTATATTCCAACACACACATATGTGAGCAAGCAACAAATTTTACTAATGCATGCTTTAGTGCAACTAAATCAAGCGTGCATAAATTGAATATAGACAGTCATGTAGATATTTTGGAGTTCTCACTGTCAGGTCCTTTCTTTTCTTGTACACAATCTCTTTCCCAAAATGATAATATTTTTACACATTATTTTTCATTTTTCATATGTTGAAAAAAATATTCATTTTCACATGTATGAAAATTTGCAACAAACATGGTACCTTTTGGCTTCAACTAATGTTATTGCTGCAAGTGTGAGAGGTGAATAAATAAACAAAGTTACATGCAGTAAAATGACCTCTTAGCTTGGAAATATATTTGAAGTCTAAATAAATGCTTTCAAGATTTCGGATTTAGGCATTTTTATGCAAAAAGTTCAAGTGATAGTACTGCTATCTAGTAGTTTATCTGCAAATGATTTACCCATAAAATTAGGGTTTTATAATTTTAAGCCATTTCTCTGTACAAAGGTTCACAGTGTGCATGAGGTGTTCTGGTTAGATGTAGACTTGGTTCATAACATATTCAAGCTTCTTGCTCATTTGGTTCCAAGTGAATGCCTGACATGTTCAAGTTATCTGTGAAACTGGTTGAAAATGTTCCTCAACATGATCAGATTACCTGAAGATTTGGTGAAGTGAAGACGGTGCTGACATGGACAGCAAACACCAGGATCAATATCACTACACTGATGAGCAGGTCAGACTGCAAACGCTCACTCTAAAGACAAGGAAAAATGAAGAAATAATATAGAAAACTGCGCTTGTATACTCATTACAGAATTACAAAATATGAACACAAAGTTAACTTGATTTTCAAAATGTAGCCAACAAATTTTGAAAAAGTTTAAATGTTTAATATTTCAAAATGTTCCAACTGGACAATGATAAAAAATAATGTCATGAACTGATACAATCAAAGTAAACACTAATTAAACTTCATAAAATCAACTGGTAGGCTGGGCTCAATCCACCTGTAGCACTATCATCAGACCCATAAAACAACCTCTTTTTTATATATAAAATTACATTTAAAAATCCATTCATACTATCAATAGTTAAATTTACCTTGGGGGAAAAAATTTTCTTACATTCTTTTAAGTTTTTGAGCTTTTTCCATCACCTGGAACCTATCCTATCTTTATAAATACTTTCTTTTTAATGAAAGAGGAATGCCATCAAAAATGTAATCGACAAGACAGCAAAAGATTCTGATCAAGGCCAATATGCCAAAAGATTGAAAAGGATCTGACTCTTACAGATCATATAGGAAAAAAAACAAATAAATATGTAAAATAAAAACCACTTACAACACATTTTTTCAGCTTTCCAGGTAGGGGGTCTATCAGCTCCTCCTCTTCTTCCTTTTCTACCACCATTTTATCCTCATTCCTCTCTTTCTTAGTCACCTTCGTTTTTGTCTCTTTCTTATCACTAAATAGCTTATCTTTCAATAACATCCTGAAAATTATGTGTTTATCAAAACTTTCTTGCAAGCAGAACTAAGCTGAACTGCTGGAATTTTATATGATCACATACATGAAGAACATAGGATGCAGATGCTGATATTTTTACACACCAATACACATGCAGACATTTATACACACCAATACACATGCAGACATTTATACACACCAATACACATGCGGATATCACAAAGCCACTCTGTCTCTCTCCATCTGTTACAGCAAAGACTTAAAGCAAACAAAGAAAGTAAACAAGTACAATGTATCAATGATGAGAGATGAAGAAAATAATATTACAATCAATGTGTATAAAAGATTGATCTCTATCAAAGTTTTTCTATGCTCTGGTTTATTATCCTACATCTGGTTACCAATCATCAGGCCAAAATCTATTCCATTTGATGATATTGCTACAATACAGGTTTCTCTCTGAGGATGACAAAGCTTAAAATTTATTAATTAGAAAAAAATATTATAAAATTCAGACTTGAAATATCTTTAATTTGTGCTGTCCTCAAGAAAAAACCCAACATCCATGCTTAAAAGGGGCAAAAAGATATTTGGACAAATAAATGATACAATGGTGAGTATCATTATCTAATACTGCAGAACAAACAAATGTTATACATTCAAACAGAACTTCACTGATAGAAAAGAACAATATCGTTTAATACACAGTCCATACATTATATATGAATTGTAACAAAAGAAAAGTCTACATAACCTAAATTATTGATTATTTATTTATCTACTCTTTTCCTAATTCTGAGTTTCACACTATATCAATTGTAACTATTTGTAAAAACTATGTGAATGTAAGCTGATAATACTTGAAATGAATGAGATACATCAGCCATTGTTACTCAACACATGAACCAACCATTGGACACTGGGATCTCCTGCTGAGCGACTCAGGTGATATGACACTGTAACTAGCAGGGCACAGAAGATGGAGAATGCTGCAGTCTGGGCAAAATCTGGATTATCTGGATTACCACATGGATCATTCTTTACCTGGAATAGCAGAAGCCAATACAGTTGTACTTAAAATCAGATGTTGATTGTAACAAATACAGCCACAACATTTGTAAATAGAGTCTAGTCAAGTCTCATTACCATGAAAATTGCCATTACAAATGTCAGGCATATCTAACAGCTGGATAAGTAGATTAAATTCTGAATGACTTCAATAAATAGTTCACCATCATGGCATATGTTAAAGCTAAGGTTAGATAACTAAAGTCCTATAAATGACATGGAAGTCCCATACAAGACATAAATGTAAGTCCTATACATGTATAAATGGATGGATAAGTCCGATACATTTTATAAACTAAATAAGGGGCAAAGGTTTTTACATCAGGATTTTTTGGTGAAAAACTGTTATAAATGCTTGTCATCTGGAGAGTATTCAATATCAAAGTAAAGGTATAAATTCAATGTACTAATTTGGAGACCGCATGAGTTACCCAACTTGTCTCATCATCACTTACTGAACATGTAACAAGCATCAATAACAAATATTGATTAGAAACAAAATAGAGCTCACTTAAAAATAAAGCTCTGTAGGATTTGTATCAATATTTTTGGTTACTAAGGGTTAATTGGTACCCTGACATTTTATTAAATTGCTTTTGAAAGAATCCATGTCCACACTTAAGTGAAACTGCTCAAAGTTAAATTAATTTTTGAGGTAAAAATAAGTTTCTTGAATAAAACTTGAACATAAAACTACTCAGCTTCCCAAGCCAATTAAGACTTTAACACATCCTCTGACTTAGAACAAAAGTTGCACAAAAAAGTGCACAAATGTTTTCTACTCACCACAACAAATATTAGATGAGAGTGGTCTTTTGATCAGATGACTTGGCACCAATTCTTGTTATATGTCAGTTACTACCAGAGCAGAAGTGCACACTCATCCATGGAGGTAAATGAGGGGAGAACTTTGAATGGAATCCCTCTATTATAATCAGTTAAATATTATCAAAGAAGCATAATACATTAGGAGAACAGGGAAGATTTAGAGGAAGTTAATCCCCTTATGCTGGATCTGGCCCTAGCTGTGATCTCCTACTGTAAGAGCAGCAGCTTCAAGTGTCATATGAAACATAGGCCAAGAACAGCACAGATCAATGATGAGACACTTAAAAGAAAAGAATGTTCATTCCTGCAAATCCAACGGAAGCATAGAAACTTGTGTCATTACTTACATCAATGGGAGAATACTCTCCACTCCCCTTAAGAGACTTACAAAGTGGTGGGCCTTCTTGCTCAATTCTTATTCACAGAAATGTTTCTTTCTTGTTTGATAAGTGCCAAGTATGCAGGTTCAACATTTCTGGATTGGGACAGAAAACCTGCATGCATGGTTGTTTTGGCAGACAATGATATGGCAGGATGGCAGGATTTTCCTAGAAATGTCATTAGATTCAGCAGGTTTGTTTGTCCAAGATTTCACTAATGCAAGACAAACAATCAGGATTAGTGTACTGGATATCCATTGACTTCTGAGGACCCTGGGAATCAAAGCGAATGGGTGAAAGGCATATACAATGAGACCATCTGAATTCGGGCAAAAGGGAACATACTGTCCAGGCTTTTAGATCTAGGATGTGGAGAATTTGTTAATGATGACACCACATCAGAAGATCCCAAACTAGAGGTACTGATATGGGTATATGGTTTCTACTTGCTTACAGAGATAATTCATGACAGCACAGTTATCAAAAGAAATCTGAATGCCCATTTCCAGGGTGTCTCAATTCAAACTGAAAGAAAGCCAAGATGGATTTTTTCTCAAGGAGGCTGATGTAAATGAACCTCATCTGAATGAACAAGAACCCACTCACATCTTGGAAGAAAGGCTGAAGATGGGCACCCCAGCAAGTCCATGCAGTCTGTTGAAAACCAGCAGATGATCCTGAAATGGAAAGACTACCATAAACTAAGAGAGGTGCTCCAAGTTGTTGAGATAGAGCACTGCGTAATCTGAAATTATGATCCTTTGATCTAATTTGCAAAGTTTCAGTGATCAATTAGAAAAGGAAAGATCATCTACAGGAGTCTCACGAAAAAGGGGCCAAAGATACAGGAGGACAAAGAGTTTCTCAGTTGAATTTTGACTCTTCCAGCAGATGAAATAAAAACATCAGGAATGGGATATGATCTTCAAAGCACATTACTTTGGGAGGAAACTCAATTTTGAGTGGTGTTGACCTCTGGGGGAGGAAACTCGATTCAGAGTGGTTTTGTACTCTGGGGGAGGAAACTCAATTTAGAGTGGTTTTGAACTATGTACCCAGATGGATGAAATGCTTTGATAAGACTGGATTTGTATAAAATGTTGCTCATCTTGTGTTTTTGGAGGATATTCTGATAAATCAATGACTACGAGATTGAGGTGATACAGAAATTATATGACCAGGTGTATGACATTAATGAAAACCTTGGAAATAAGATTCTGATTGACTAGACAGCCCTGAACTGGTATATAATGTCCCTGTAAGCAAACCTCAATAATATCATTGAAGAACAGTGAATGGGAATATGAAAGTATACATTAAAGAGGTCTTGGCTAACAATAAATTCTTCCTCTTCACTGCTGTTAAACTTTGGTGCCTGTCATGTGCTAACTGAGAGACCTGATGACCTGTCTGAGCTTTCCACTTGTCTTTGGGACTAAGAAAGTCTGGAGTCAAATTTCTGGAGGAGAGAACTTGTGGTGAAAGGCTGAAGTCTCCCCACTCCATTATGCTGGAAAAGGGTACTATTAGCATGATGTCATTTTCTTTGTAAAAGATGCTGGTTGGATGCAAAAAGAGGCCGAAACTGATCTTCTCTCCTTGTACCATGTTGTCTCTTGCTCTGGAAAACTGGTCCCTTCCTGAAGAGTAAAGTAGGGAGGTTTTCCTCATCAGGAGTGTCTTTGCATGTCCTTTCTATTTCTCTTGCCCCATTTTGGAAATTAAGGCAGGGCTCTGGGTCACTAGACTCCATGAAGGATTCCCTCCTTTTGTTTCCTATCTCCTCTGTGTGGCCATACAACAGGAGACTGGAAGACATAGGCTGGGATCTAAGGCATGTCTTGAAATGATAAATGAAAAAAATAAGAAATTATTTATTTCTGCTGTCTGAACGTTAACAGAAGCAATTTAATTTCCATACATGTCTGTCAGAGGTGGTCTCATTGGTTGGATCTAGGTTAAGCTGGATGTGTTGAAAGATCATTAATGCACTCGGATCAAGCAAGGAACCAACAGCTATGACTATGCAAACTAGTTGTACCATGTCTTAGAATGGTTTCCTGTGCATGCATTTAGAAGATGACTTCGAGATACCCAGCCCAACCATATCTCTACAATAGCAGGGACCTCGATATGGAACACTAGATCAAGCCTGGACTGGTGATGGAATGGCCAGGTACTGGATAATCTTAACTTTCTCTGTCTGATACAGGATATCATGGGAAAGTAATCACTGAATGCACTGGTTGTGCTGTGTAACTGACAAAGCTGGAGCTTGAAGTGTCACATCCGTGTGTTCAAAACCATCATCTTCATTGGTCCAGGATTGGGTATGTAGGAAAGGTGGATCACTATACCCAGTGCCAGCTACAGTGAGCATAAGTCATGATGAAGATGAAACTGGAGAGGATTAGTTATAGGGCTGGTTAGCATCAGATGCCAAAATCCGATGATGACTATCAAGGAAATTACAACTGGTACTGAGGTGTACATGCTGTATATGATTCCCCATTGTAGGTTCAGATAGGCTTATGTAGGTTCAGATAGGCTTATATTGGTTCAAATAGGCTTATGTACCACAGCAATACTGGCTTGGGAATCTGTCCAGTGTTGATATGGCCAACATAAAGTCACAGCTGTATGGTGAAGCTGACACTGGAGTTACAAAGATTGACAGACCTTTTACTTCATCAGTGTTTTCTTGGCTCTGAGTGACTGCAAGATCAGAAAATTCCCCAGTACAGCAGACTGTTTTCTAGCTCTCATACTGGCCTAGACAGATGTGTCCTTCAGATCATCTCTCATCTGTCCCCTGACAAAAGTGTACAGATTTCAATGAGTCTGGTCTGAATGGCATGTAATGCAGCAATATTCATTTCCAATGATGACAGTGAAATTTGGTGTCAGAATGGACAGAGTATACTTTCTTTATGATGAGAAAATTCTCAGTCAATCAGACCTGAAAAAAGGGCACAAAATTAAATGAGTGTGCTATGAAGGAAAGAATGAAAGTGGTACTGGCAAGCAACAGAATTGAGCACCAGTCCCTCAATCCAAGGGTAAGGCAGTCTCATCTCATATCTGTCTTGGTAAGCAGATGACATGCCAAAAGACAATGCTGATATATTTTTCACTCAGAAGGACAGGATTTGCAAGGTAGTGAATGGATTACTAACATATTATAATTGTGTCCTGTATCTGAAGAAGAACTGTACATATGAAAATCCTTCAAGCTGACATTATATATGTGCCTGAAAATTTGGAACTTAATTCACTACATTTAGATTAGTTGTATGGCCTATAAATCCTGTTTTATGCTACTATAATACTTACCTGCCCAAACTGAATGAGCATGGCATAACAGACCCCATGGAGAACTCCAACTGCTATAAGACTTCTGATGATACAATAAACTGAAGAGGTCAAGCTGACAGTGGCTGAAATGGATGAAGAAAGAACACTTGTATATACATTCCTTTCTATGTGAAGAGTTACAGTTCATAACCACTACTCTGGTAGAATGCACATGCACTTGCATGCCTATCTATAATAAATTTGTACCAAGCAGATGACCTATACAAATTTGTTCAGTTTTTCCTTATTCAGTTAAATTAAAACAGGTCATATTATGAGTATGGCAATATTTTACTTATACATGTTAAACTGCATGAAACTTGAAACTATAAATGATGTACTGATATGACTAATGTCTATATGTCTGCCTATGGAACTACTAAACTTAACAATACAAGATATAGTGGTATTTCATGATGCCTGTTTAAACTACACCAATTATCAATACAGAGGAGATAACTGCTTCAAATGAGCAATGGATGTATTTAATCGAGTGTGAGCTTTTTAAAGACAAGCTGAATTACATATGTTATTCATTTGGAGCAAACCAATCTATTTTATATTTTATGCAAAAATACAAATATGCTTGCAATAGGTAAAACAGATTCATAGAAGATTTCTTACTGTATCCCTCTCAACAATGTCTGTGCCTTACCATTTATCTTATGCTGTGTTTTGTGTATATCTACACTGACAATCTCAGTAGTAACAAAGCAAAAGAGCACATTTAAAAAAATGAAGAAAAAAGATTTATCCATTACTTGATTTGAACTTGGTTGTCTGTGTGCAAAGCAGCCATACTTACTGCAAGACTAAACAGTGTCAAAAAACAGCTCATATTTCTTCTTGGTTATAATGTTATTGACCTGACAGTGAAAATATCTATTGTATTTCACTACAGTGAATTATCACAATTTATTTCACTTAGAAAATCCAGTATTTCATGGTCTAGCATAAAATAAACAGTGATATTTCATGACACATATTACAAATGATATGGAATTAGTAGGATTATCTTCATACAGTGATAATTCATAACACATGCTACAAATGATACGGAATTACCAAGATTATCTTCATGCAGTGATATTTCACGACACATGCTAAAACTGATTGAAATTTATTTAGACCATAAACAGACATAACACAAAAATCTCTTGCTGCAGAAATTAAAGTATTATCGAATAAAAATATTTTACTTGAAAAAATTTGCATTCTTCTTCAAATACAATAACCTATGATATTATATTAAAGAACAGGAACAAGTCTCCTAATGTATGTGAAGCAGCTTCCTGTCTCACATGAGACACAGGTTAGATTATCACTGATCAATGGATGAACATTATCTTTGTGTCAACAAATCTGCTCATACAAATTCAGCAGAAGGATAGTAACACACATCAGTGTTGCAACCAAACTGCTGGGTGACCAGGAAAAGTGAGTGTTGTACTGCCAATACAGGTCCCACTAACTCAAAGTGAGGCCTCTGAGATGAAGGGCTCTCAGACAAACAATGTCATATTAGACCTCCATTCCATGACTTGAATGATATTAAGTCAGGAAACAGTTTTGCTTGAATGATGTGTTGATGACAACAGCCCTAACCTCGTGAGCCAATATTTGGATGAAATTCATATGGTCTTAGGTAAATTCACTGTAGGCTGAGCTAATAACCCAACTGATCCAGAACAAATGAGCCTGACCAAAATTGTTGTCTTTTCTGACTTTGATGAGAATAACAGAAATCTCCCTCATCTGATGGCCTCAGTGCATTTCAGTTATCACTTCAGTACCTTAATGTGGTCTGAAGATGCCATTGGTAAGAAGGGCCCAAATAAGACAGCGGTTTCAAAATTAAAGACTGGCTTCCCATGAACAGGAGCATGTTTTTTTATCTAAACGAGTTATTTTTAAAAACACAGAGGAATAATACCAAGCCTCCCTGACACTCTAAGGCCTTCATGAAATTAAACCATCATTATGGAACTGTACAATAACCCTTGTTAACTAACAAGATTAATTTCACTGATTCTGCTTGCTAAAGCTAGGTTGACTAGTAGGAAAGATCTTATATAAAAGATGTCAGTGTTACGTATAGGCTCGTTTAAAAGTAACAGAAGAAAAGAGTGAAACCAACAAGCTTTGTAAGTTTTAACAAAAATAATTTATTTCCCTAGAAAACACAGTGAAAAGGTGAAAATAGAAAATAGGACTTACAGTTTGTGAAGACAATCCAAACATTTATCCTAGTACTGAAAAAATACAAGTCCTATCACTAAATAATTTTAACTGAATCCAGATTTGAATCTTGATGACATTACAAGATGGAGGATGATGACGTCAGGTGAAGTCTTTATACGAATATCAAGAGTTCCACGTTGAACCACAACTTGTAATGTTTCAATTTTGAATAAATTTCCATCGAATGTCTTTGTCACTTGTATAGTTCTCCAGGGAATAAATTATTATATTCTAAATAAATAGATGATCTTCTGAACAAGCTGTCATCTATGATAAAACATCTCGAGCTCCAAAGATGTAAAAATACAACTCTTAATGGCACCTAATAGAAATATATCCTTCTTGAAGATATACTGTACGACTCAATATTTCACAGGGATCTGAGTATTTTTAAACTGAACTAAGACGTCATTTCAAGCACGCACGATGAAACGCGTGACTATTTCATCATCAAATTGCGCAATAAACAATGCAATTTCACATGGGCCAGGAAATGACTTTGGCAATAACCAATCGTTTTCATGTAGTGTTTACTCAAATCGACAAACCTAGGCATGCCAAAAACATGCTTATGCGTGTCATACTCCATTTTATATAAACATAATATCTCTTTGAAAAACATCAGATCCCGTGAAAATAATCATTACAATATAATGTAATGATACAAAAATAAAATAAAAAAGAATTACATAATCACAACAAGAGCGGCTTGAGACAGTGGTTTGAATGGTGCTATCAAAACCCAAGATAGTCTCTATTTCAGACATAAGTTCATGACCTTTGATCTAGACAAATCAAACTGGCAAGAATTCTTGGACAGAGGTCTTTGTTCTCCCTTCCTGATGACAAAATGTGGTGACCTAACTTTTCCTCGAAAAGCCATGAGAAAAAATTAGCTCTTTTCTGTGGTATAAAAGCTTGTACCACTGGAACAATATTTTCTATTTCCGTTCATAAGGTTTGAAAGTAGTATGTTTCCTTGCACAGCAATTCTGCACACATCTTGTTCAAAGAAATGTTTCTTTCCCAAGGCTTGTTTGATGAGAGCCATTATGATCATTATTTCTGAACTGAGATAAAACAACCTACATGCACTGTTCTTTCAGTAGGCATGGAGCAGGCATGACTTTTCTGGGAATCTGCTGATAGATTCAAAGTATAGTTTATCAATGATTTATACCACTTAAGGAAGGCAATCTGGGTTAGTCTACACTGAGATTCTATCACCTTCTAAATGACCTTCAGAATCCAAGTGGCTGGAGGAAGGATATACACAATGTGATGATTCCAGATTAGTCTGTCAACTGACTAGGTGATCAAGGTTTGGAGATTGGCATTCCACCTAGAGGGAAAAAGGTCCACTAAGAGTTAGCCCAGACTGGCCAAATATCTGATTTAAGATCAGGGATTAAATGGACTATCCTGTGTAATTACTCAATTCCATCATGACAGCAAGTTGCTAAGACAAGTCTAACTAGAGTATGATGAACTTTAATGTAGATTTGCTGATGATGACATCACCTGAGAGATTCCCAAATAAGATGGTAGGAAATCGTGGACTTGGTTCCCCCTTGCATTCAGAAGTCACAATAACAGCAGAGATTTTCAGAAGAAATCAGAATGCCCTTTTCAGTTCACATCTCCTGCCACAATGAAAATCATTCACTTTATCTTTAGAAAGCTAATATGCATGGACATATCCTGCATGAAAAAAACCCTCCTCAATGGAAAGGAGGGCTGTAGAAGGTCACCACAGATAACTGAGTTGGCATCCATGTAAACTGAGATTTCTGGCAGATGTCATCAAAGTACAATCTTGATGGAGGCGAAACCAACTGAGAAAGCTTGTGAACTGGGTGTGTGGATGAGGGAAACGCTAAGACATGATAAAAATTTATTGTTTTTGATAAAAAGGAACCCAAGGCAACACTAGGAATTTCATACCACTCTACAAAAAGTTCTTAACCTTGTGTTTGTGGAGGATGTTGTCTTGGTAGTTCATTATCAGGGGCGTGGATGTGGTCATGGTTAGAGAGCCTCTGGGATTTCCAGGAAGCATGGTGAATGGGAATATAAAGACATGCATCTTGGAGATCTAAGCTGACCAGAGAGAAAGTCCCTCACAGATAGTGCTCTGGGTTGACCTCACAGTCTTGTGTGTCCCTGTGTGTTGTGAGTAGAATCCCAAAGTGTTCCTGTTGTGCAGGATGTCAGGAATGGGTACCACAAGGAAGTCATCACTGTCCGTGGGAAGAAAGGCAGCATGGAAAAATGGGGCTGCAATCAGCCCATCTATCCCTGTGCTGTGTTGTCTCTTGCTGTTGGAAACTGTGCTTATTATTCCCCTTTCTCCAGTCCCTATTGGGAAATAAAGGTAGGATGCTACTAGGCCTGTAAGAGATATACATCTCTTTCAGCCTGTTTCCTGACATCTTCTATGTGGCTATGGAATAAAAGGTTGATCTGAATATAATCTGAAAGTTGCCTTGGAGTGATCTTTAAGGAGCATCTAACCAAGACAGAGTGCATCTCTCTTCACAAACTGAAAGTTAACAGCAGCAGCTTTGGAATTGGAGTGTTGAGCTGCACTGTTGAGTACATGTACATAGGCTCTGCATGAGATGGACTAACAGACAGAATTCTCAACAGAGGGATTCAGGCTAGGCTCAGCTTGCTGAAATACAGCCAAGATCAAGCATCAAAGCTAACAGTTTTGATACTGTGAAGAAATTGTTGTATGCTGAGGAATGATTTCTGGTTAATGTGTACAGAAGATGGGTTTGACATTCCCAAGCATGAAATATCTCAGTCAAATGGTTGGTGTTGAAGATTAGAAAGCATATTTTGTAGAAGTCTGAATAGAAATTTGATGGGAGTTGTCATTGTGAGAAGAAAGGCATGCAAACACTTGGCTCCTGAAGATATCTTTAAAAGCAGTACAAGATGGCAGCAACTTGACCGTACTGTGGTAAACAGGCTTGTCTATCCTAGTTAATGAGCTGACAGATGTGAAAATGATAAATGTAGCCACTGATTATGCAGGTTAAGGGAAGAACTTTGGAGACACAAGCCAAACACTTCTAAAATGGATGCACAAAAGGCCAAGTTTACCTTGAGATCAGATCAAGTGGGCTTGCGTATGTTTTGCAATAATTTTACTGCAGTCATGTGTCAGCCCCAAGTGGCAAACAATGCCAGTTCTTTACCCTGATTAGAAATGTCCTGGCTTCAACTGATTGACATTAATTTGCTACTGAGATGGCATCAGCATCATGGTTCATATCATGACACCCTTTAAGACTGCTTTCTGCCTAGCCTGGGGACTGCTGTTTGGCACAAACTGTCATTGATCTGTCTGCCAACCAATGTGCAGATTTCACATGTATGGTTACACTGACACCTCATGCAGGAGCAATGAAGTTTGGGTGATTATTTTCAGCAAGTTTAAACCCTTTACATTCCCCACATATACTCCTGCTCATTGTTATCCGAGAACAAAACAATGGCATAGACAGGCTAAATCAGTGAACTGGATGCTAAGAAATGAATAAATGCCAACGAAAGGCATAGATTTCTATAATGCTCCAGATTATAAAAACAAATGTGCCATATTACATGTATGTATAGATGGATAAATGTGATTCAACACTGTTTAATGCAACTGATATTCAAATTTTAATTCAAAATCACAAAAAAAGATCTAATTACTGAGAATAAATGATTACACGGAATAAAATACAATACTGCTGAGTACTGAGATGCAAGTTCTATCAACAAATAGAGTAGCAAATTAAGATGGTGCCTCTTAGTTCACTGTATGATGGAATGTATAAATGAGATTTAAATATTCAATGAGCAAAATTCAATAAAAAAAATTATGTGAAGAATATTTCCGTCATGAGAAAACTCCCAAGTATCATTTACAGTTGGAGAAATAGCAAAACATGGAAGGTATTTGCTTGACTCCTCAAGACTGCCTGTGGGCAAGGCAAGATTGAAGTAGCAACTGCTAAATACCAGAATTTGAAACAAATCTCTTTCTCCAAGGGGTGGCCACTCTCGTCTTACTGCTGTCTCAAATAAGATGTTGTTTTAGCACTTTTATTGCTGAAACAAGCTGAAAGATGATCTTAACATTTTATTTCTTTTGGAAGAATTGGATTTAAAAAGTCGCAGATGTTCTCATAGCTAATTATGAATGGGTAGTGTATCTAAGAAAAACATTACAATGTGAGTAAGATCCAAGTTCTATAGTTTGAAGAAGCAAACTCGGTGATACATGCAACAATGTGACATCAACACTATCAACCTATGCTTATTGCTTAAAAAAGTAATCTCCACTGACCATTTCCTCCAAAAACATGCATATCCAGTTGTTCCAGAGCATACATTATATATGTGTTGACTTGTGGAAGGAGTCCAACAGTAAACAGGACGGGAAAACAAAGGATGAAAACTGGAATGAAATGAGATCCATTAAATATTTCCCTAATGCCAAACAATAAACAGAGTTTATACTTTGGCATTGTAAATATGACAATTTTTAAACAAGATCCAATGAGTAAAAAGAATATAAAATAATGTTGCATTGTTTAACACTTTAAATCACACAGGCAAGTACAGTAGGTTATATTAACATCCTGTCACTCAACCTCCTAACTCTTAAAGATCAACTACATGTGTATGTAAAACACCAATGTCACCAAGGTAGACCTAGAAAGTTTAAGTCCAAAACAAGCTAAAAAAATTCAACAAATTTAAAAACTGCTAAATGGCCTGAAAATCTAATCAGGTTATCTACATATGCACACAAATGTATCAATTCATTTTTCGGTCTAAAGCTGCTTTAGCTAAATCATGATAATAAGGTTTTGATTTTAAAAAAGTACAAAACACCTGAAAATTTGTAAAACAATTAAAATATTATTGCAATTGTGTGAAAATCTAATCAGGTCATCTACACATGAATACAAATATGCCTACTAAATTGCTATGGTTTACCAGAAGTAGATTTTACTTACTTACAATGCCTTTAACCAAACAAGTACAAGTCCAAGAGTTAACAATTTTTTAACGTATATGAACAAAAGTGTCTCAAAGGGTCCGAGCCTCTATTGGCTGAAAAGAGTATCCAGGAATTTAAAGTAAGACCATTTCTTCTTCCTTTTAACTACAGAATATTGAAACTATCTATGATATTCCTCAGCAAAAACAAGATTTAAAATTTCACTGCTGTTAAGGTCATATTGGCTGTCAGATTGACACCACTTTCATTTAAAGGTCACTGGCCACCTATATTGTACAAATGTGTGATATTATTATAGTCATAAACAAAATGCATTTGTTATGTATGCACACCATAAAAATGTTTAATTAGACTTAAAAATCCACTTTTATAAATGAAAAAATTATTCAGCAATCTCCATAAACAATCAGTAGTTTCCACATGCCAAAAACGAATATGACGTACATTTACCCCTTCTATTCAACCTAGCCATTCAAGTGTTTAATTTCCCCATGTAAATGTCTATGTGATATATCTTACGATTGTGCTTTTGTACAGCAAATATGGTGCACTGTGTTGCATACAGATGTAACCAAAAGAGTGATGATGGGAAAAAGGGTTCTTTCTTTTTCCGAAAGACCCTGTTTACCAGAAAAAAAGTGGATTCAAGCTGTGGGATCAAATAGTGTGAGGGGATGGGAAAGTTGTATCATTTATGCCGAATTATAGCCAATTTGGCCCAAAGACAATTCGGCCAACTCGAAAGACAATTCAGCCCAACTCGAAAGACAATTTGGCCAAACTTAACAATAGTTTGAACAAGTTCTTTTTCTTCAAACAACAAGAATATACTATGTAAAATACGTTTTAGGAAAAGGTTTTAGGAAAAAAATCTAAATTTAAACAAACTATCTTGATATTCTTTCAAAGAAAATAATCATACTTCGTAACATACATATATATGAGAGAAAACACAAACTGACATATTTTGCTTGTTCTACTTAAAAATATTTATGTACATTTTTTATGCTAAAAAAATATATGCATCTGCACAACGACATTCTCAATTTAAGTCTTCCAGTCAAATTATCAATACTGATTTATAAAACAATAATACTTAACAGATAATATTCTACAGAATACGTATACATTTTTCTAAGGGTAGTGTACGTGAGATATTATAACAAATATATTTAATTTTAGGCTTCATCTTGTAACACTGCTGCATATAATACAAACTCAGTTACACATGCAAGAGAGAGAGAGAATAATGTTGTGCATTTTGTCAGTGTTTAGTTGCTGCAATATGAAGCTCTTACCAGTTAATTTTATTGCTTGTTTTTTTTTCAAGTTGTCTTAGTGTGTGCGCGCATAAATTAAAAGCTTGTCATTACTAGTCAATATCATCAATCATATTTACTCCATTATTCCATACAAATAAGAAAGGAAATAATCTTGTGTTGACTTTGTGCCCTCCCCACCCTTGCACAGTACAAAAAAATTGATAAACGTACACTTATCTGAAAATAAAATGAAAGAAACTAACCTTGCATTGTTATCATTTATTCCTTCTTTTTTCATCATGCGAAATTTATTAAAGAAAAAATATATCCATGAACTCCGTATATGTAGCGGATGCAGGACTGCGTATGCATCCTTACTGTAGTGTGTATCGCTTACATCAAATAACAAAATCGCAAAAGAGACGAAAATATCACCCAATTGCTTGAAGGCACCTACAATTCACACATGATAAGTTACAAGGTGCAAACTGACCAAGACTGTATTGTTTCCAGGTTAACTATACGACAGTATCTCACAAAAAAATCATTATTTTAAAATACATTCACTGTGAGTGCAAATGATAATCTTTCCGCTAGCATTGGTTACAAAAGTATTATTAAAGCAAGTTATTGTTGTGTATACTATTTGCCCTGCAAACATCAATTATGATCACATACGGCAGACAAATAGAAGCCTGGGAGATGGATAACACAACTGGCAACGAGCAATAAACTTCTTGCTTAAACTTACCGACAGGATATCAAATACAAAGGTTATTTTATTACAAAGCAAACCAACCCCGTAAACTGACTTTGGTATCTTTTAAGTGTGCCGATTTTTTCTTATGAAGTCGGCCGACATAAGGAAGCCAAGTTTGATTCCTTTGGATTCTTTTAACTGTGCAGAATTCTTTTTTTTATAAAGTCGGCTGACATAGGGAAGCCAGCATTGATTCCTTTTTACCTGTGTTAACAGGAATTTTCAAAATAAACTGAAACAATGGAACAGTTTTGAAAGCGATAAAATCTAGTTCATCGCGCACGCATATATATAAGGCTGAACAATAAATCAGTTTTCAGTAGTTTCTAAATGTTTCCTATCCAAAGTTTATAATGTTTTATTTTTCGACAACAAGAAGCATGTCTTAATCTTGTGGGGAATAAATGTACAGCGTTTTATATGTCTTTTTTGAGGAATTTAATTATTATTTCTTCTTTACACTTAATAATTTTTTTGTTCTTTTTGTGCGAGTATAACTACTTTTAATCATGTAATGCAAATCTGATGTAAACAGAAAAATGTTAAAGTATGGCCGGTGACCTTTAAGACCAACATAACCCATCTGCTGACAACCCCAATGATATGACCTTCTGCTTTAGAGGAGAAATGATAACACAGATACTATGATGGGCACCACACTGGCACCATTTGTATTTATGATCAATTAAACATCATAAGAAGTCTTTTGGTGAAAGCACAATGATGATATAATGAGTCATCTAGAAAAAGCAGCAATTATAAGATTTTCAAGAAGGCCAATATGGTAGCTATACTGGAAATTGGATTGGTACAATTTTTATTTATAACCAACTAGACTTCATAAGAAGTTTTTTAGTGAAAACCCCATGCTGCGATAATCACTGATACAGAAGAACCAGCGTTAAAAAAGATTTTCAAGATGACCTCTGTGATGAAATACTGTATGTCTGAGTGACACCATGACAACGTGACTTTCCAATCTGGAGTAGCAATAACAAGAATGTCAAAATGGCTGTTCTGGAAGCCATGCTAGACATCAGACTGACAGCATTCCCATTTAGGACCAACTAGATATCAACCAAAGTCTTTTACTGAAAACTCTATGTTAATATGACCATTCATCAGGAGGACTGGCAATAACAAGATTTTCAAAATGGCCATTATGATTGCCATACCAGAGTGGCACCTTTTCATTTAGGACCAACTAGACATCATAAAATGTCTTCTTGTGAAAACTCCATGTCAATATGGCTTTCCAGCCAGAAGAAGTAGTAAACACAGTATTATCAAGATGGCTTATGTGGTTGCCATAATGGCCAACAGTTCAACACAATCTGCATTTTGGTCCAACTAGACATCATAAGAAGTCTTTTAGTGAAAACCCTATGCTGACATGACCATCCATTCAGGAGGTGTAGCGAATAATATTCAAAATAACCACTGTGACCAATTGTTTAGGACCAGATATAACAAGTCTTTTAGTGAAAACCCTGTTTTTTTTATATGACCATCATTTCAGAAGGAACAGTGATAACAAGTTTCAAAAAGGCTGATCTGGTGGTCATATTGGAAGTCTGAGCAATATCATTATCATTCAGAACCAACAAGACAATGGGATGAATGTGTGAATAAAGCTTCATGGCAAGTAGTTTAGAAGTAGCGATAACAAATTTGTACTAACGGATGGGCAGACAACAGACCATCCCTTAAGCTCCCCTGGTCCATGAAAAGTAGATCTTTACACTGCTGTAATGGCATGCAAATATAACCATGTCAACTATGGATACAAATAAGCCTGCCAAATTTTAATTTGTTATTTTTTCAGTAGCTTCTCTGCAGGTTTCTTGGGCCAGATGGCTGAAAAGGATTAAATCAAAATATCCCAACTCCACCTAAAGCAATGCTTTGGGAGGTGGGAGGTGGGATGGGAGTGTGGGACCCATGAAAGTGGCATGAGGGATACTCTGATCAAGTTTACTGTGCAAAATTGGCATTTATACAATTTCAAATTCATTCTAACTGACAGAAGGTCTCTACAAGCTTCTCTGGACTGGACTGGGAATTTAAATTCATAAGACAGAGTGGCTGGCATGTCTTATTGTCTGATATTGGAAAAATCTCAGACAAGCTGTCTCAGTTCACCACCTGCGGTAAATACTCAATCAGAATTAGGTCTCATTCTCCCCCTCATTTTTAATTACGCTGAAAAGATAGCTACTGGTATAATGTGAGCTACTTCAAAAGATGGTAGACAAAAAATAAGTGTCATCCTAGTGGCATGATCTAATGATTTACCTTTAAGCAGATCTCTAGCAAACTCCAGGGCTTTGGTGGAGGTGAAAGGCATTCCATACACATAGACTGTGTGGGGTTGCCACACTCGACTACTGTGGTCCAGAAACAGCATGATCCCACAACATAGGCAGAAGTAAAATGGACGGCTGAACACAATGAGGTGGTTATACCCCTAAAATAGTCCAAATAATTATTTTAAATCAAACAATGCTGTTGTTATTGTTATAGTTATTATGACATTCACAGCATAAAAAAAATGGTCCATATGTTGTAGAGTAAGGTTTTTCCTTGGATATTTGTTAATTTATTCTAGAAAAATATCCACAGAGTTTTCTTTTCAATATCTTCTTTCATTTTACTTATGTTATTCTTGGACAAATATAATCAATGTGTATAAAATGATACACTCTGTATATCTCTAGAAATGTCTATCCTACCTCACGTTATCTTGGCAAAGGCTCATATCTATCCTACCTCACGTTAACTTGGCAAATGCTCATATCTATCCTTCCTCACTTGTTATCTTGGCAAAGGCTTATATCTATCCTACCTCACATGTTATCTTGGCAAAGGCTCATATTTATCCTACCTCACATGTTATCTTGGCAAAGGCTCATATCTATCCTACCTCACATGTTATCTTGGCAAAGGCTCATATCTATCCTACCTCACATGTTATCTTGGCAAAGGCTCAAATCTATCCTACCTCATGTTATCTTGGCAAAGCCTCATATCTATCCAACCTCACATTATCTTGGCAAAAGCCTCATTTCTGATGCTACATTGAAGAATATGAAGGCTCAGAATTTATGGGCACATTAATTCCACACATAATCTTGACCACTTTATTAATGAAAATCATCTACAACATCAGCATCACCAATGCCACTAGGCTCTGATACATATCTTATCTCTCAACACAACGAAAATATTTTGAATTAATGCTGTCAAAATTTTTCAGATAACCTAAAATCAGCTGAAGTAATAAATGTTTCACAGACTTACATGCATCGGAGAAGCTGCATCAGGCTGAACACTCTGTAAAATAAATGTCTAGCAATGAGTATATTTGATTTTAAACTACACATACATGCCATATAAGTCTGTTCCTACCGAGTAAATCATTCAAATATTTTGGGGGAAAAAGCTGTCATTTGTCAATTTTCAGTCACAATAACACTGACCTTTGACCTTTTGATCTCAAAATCATTAGGCTTCTTCCTTATCCTATGTATAAGATATCCACAATATTTGGTCCAAGTGAGTGATACAGAACTAATGCTATCATGCAAAAACAATTTTTCTATCTTCAGTCATAGTGACCTTAACCTTGTACTTTTTTTAAACCTAAAATCAACAGATTTCTTCTTAACACCGGTGCAAGCCATCCACAAAGTTTGGTCTAATATGTGATTTAGAATTAATGTTATTGTGCAGAAACCACTGTTTCTTTCATTTACACTGACCTTGACCTTGGACCTTTTGACCCTTAAATCTATAGCGTTATTCCTTACCTCAAGTCATCCCCAAACTTAGAAATAAATACATGGTGGATTTCTTGAGTTATTGTGCCAACTGGCACCATGTTTATTTATGACCAAAATGTCACGATAAGAAGTGAAAACTCCTAATATGGCTATTTATTTATGAGAAGAAGCAATGACAAAATTTTAAGATGGCCACTTTGGCAGCTATAATGAATGTCCAGGGTTAGGGTCTGAGTTAGTTTCATTTAAGACCAACTTTACCATGAAACGAATATGTTGTGCACATTTTACCCTGGAATGAATGTGTGCACACACTGTTATGGCAATCCTCCAAATAGTTTAGGAAAAAAAGTAACTATAACAATCATCTTCTAACACACTGTCAAACAGAACAGACAATGGACAACAGGTCATCCCATAAATTTGTCTGGTTTATGAACAGTAGAGCTGAAAAAGTTGAACCTTCATCGAATGTAGCATAGTGAACAAGCAGCCAGACTCCAAAGACAACAGATAATTGCTAATACTATCAAGCAACCTTTCCGAATAAAATACAAGGTGAACGCTTCCTCAAATAATAACAAAAATGTTTTAATTAAACAGGTTTTAAGGTATTAATAATATTTTCACAGATTAATTACCATCAGCAGGAATAGTAAATTTGGTTTCACTGTACATACTTTTTTGGCGATGAGTTTATAATACAGTCTGAACTGAAAACAAGCATGAGACAAGGTACCTACAGCTGCAAGTCAAATGGTGCTGATTTTCATACAGTTTAATGGTTCATACAACATACTCCCTGCTCTGCTGGAATCTGGTGGTATCTGATGTGTTTAAAACTGTATCAGTACTTTTAAATGAATCAATTATCAAACCTGGATCTACAATGATGCAAAGTCAGTATGCTGCTGTTGTGATCAAGGCCCCATTTTCCAGATCTGTCTCTAGGAAAACAACTTGTAATACTGGTCATACTGCATTATGACAACACTTTCCTTATCAACAGAATTTTTATGATGTACTGTGTTCTAACCTTGAGCAAGGAGTACTGACATCCAGCCATGACAAAACAGAAGACAAAACTTGAAAAATCATAGTAGAAGTTGTTTCTGAGCACCAGTGCACCTAGGGCTGCAACCATCACAGCTATAATCACAGCTACAATGTTTTCTATCACAGACAAGTTTCTGGTTAAAAAAAGAGAAAAAATATGTAGGCCATGATCAATGTACACCTAACCAAAATCATTAGATCCAAAATACTCTGAATTCATTTATTTTTGTGGCTATCAAATTTTGTAGTTTTGTGAAAAATTATATTTTTGTGGTGTTTAAATTTATAGACTGGTGAAGGAAACATCGCTTTGACAAGATCACTGTTTTGTTGGGTCTTTAAATATGTGGTATCAGGTAAGCATACAAGTTTTAAAAAATTGGTATTCCATGAAAAACAGTGAATTCACAGTATAATATTTTCTTTTACACACTAGTTCTAAAGTGGATAACAAACTTAATTCTCTGAATTTTAAATGCTCTGGCAAAACTTTTTCTTGGCTTTGTAGAGCTGATAGAGAACAAAACAAAGCATTAAGTTTACAGTTTTAAATGTTATCATCTATAACCACAATCAACTTCATCCTTATCCTTTATTCCATGTATTTCAATACAGAAACTAAACTCAGTAGTAAATTGTGTTTCTTTGATAATACTTGCCCAGTCATATTACACTAGTAAAACATCCACTACCTTGCAAATACAGCCCTCCCAAGAGAAAAAGATGACACTCATGTCTTTTGACTTGTTTTAGCATTCATTACATTATACAGGGACATGGGCAGCCAAGTGGTCTAAAACATATAACCAACACCTCACCTCTGCCCACGTGGGTTCGATTCTTAGGCTCAGCCAATGTGGGTATGTGAGAAAGATTGTCAGTAGATTCCGAAGGGTCGGTGGTTCAAACCAGGGATTTCCTCATGATCTTCCTCCACCAAATATACTGGTCACCACATACAGTATAGCCTATAACGTGCTTGATAAATGGCTTTAAACCCCACCACATTATACATATGTTACCTGGTCAAATATACATTAGGAGAATGGCAAAGTCCTGGAGTAAGTTACTTCCCTTTATGCAGGAGGGCTCTGAATCAAAATGGTCTTAAAAAAAACATTTTTGATCCCAGTGAAAGTAATGCAATCCACATCATTACAAAGCTGCTGAGGAACCCTGAAAGGATGTCTGCTGATATAGGTCCGACAAAATCAATCTCAGCTCACTGGCATGAAAGCTCTCTGAGATGGAAGCTGGTCGCTATCACATCAGACCTGAATCCCACAATTTGTACAATGTTGATCTGGGAATAGTTGAGCATTATTGTTATGATGGTGGCGATTGCCCTATTCTCAACTGCTAACATATGTATAAGAAATTCATCTGGTTCATTCCTTTCAAGCTGAATGGAAAATCCAAACAGATTCAGGATACTTAATATTACCAGATTTCTGACTGTAGTATCAAAATTCACTACATCATACTTTCATACTGTTGCTGTGCAGTTTTACTCCCATGATTTAATATGTTAAATGAGAAAACCACATCCTCTTGTGCCACATTAATCAATGAGTTGATCATTCTGCAGATCAGTATTATTTACTGCTGTGCCTGCCAAACTGCAGTAACTGATGCAATCTTCTTGTTAGTTATCAAATACAGGGTGGGGTTTTTTGCTCTTTAATTCTCACATGAATTTAGCACATTTGTGTACATTTACTCAAATACAATTATTTCAAAATAGCTCTGAAAAGAAAAGTGCTGAGTTCTAGACTCCACAAGTGTACAATACTGTCATCATAGGCAGCTGCTGACGATGCATTAGAAACCAGTATCATTTATAATTATATACTTACCCTTTAATTACATGTTTTTCCAAATATTAGGTAGTCATTCCCACAAAGGTGAATATTACAGGTACATATCAAGCGCCCATGGAATGAGCTTTAACTGAGGCAAGTTCAAAGGTCATGTACATGCAGGTCTTCCCCTAATCTTTATAACAAAAACAAAATTCTAAACAGCAGCAATTCTTATTCAAACATCTTAAGGAATCAAGCGAGATATTTTGTTGCTTTTGTTTTTTAAAAAAGTAAAGCACTTAACATATGACAGATATGACGTCACAGCCTCTCTGAAATGGAAGGTAGAACTAAACTTTAGAATCTCTCTGAAGGATGGTCATGAAAAACACTTGGACATTTCTAAGATTGTGAAGTGATTTTGGAATGCTGAATGAAAAAACAAAATGCTTATGTTGTTTTGCCAATCAGGTTATTATTATTATCATGTGCAGTGCATGCTCAGCCATTTAACAGCGTCATCATCAGCAAGGTGCTGAACCTGCAGTCCACCGGGGAACTTTGTCAGTGGGCAGTTGTTCACAATGTGTGACACTGTCTGTAGAGCTCCACAGCAACAGGAAGAGACAGTGACCTGGCCCCATTCAATAAGGTTGACTGTACAATGACCCTGTCATGTCTGAAAATGGTTCAGTGTGGTCCACAGATGACGTGAAAGGTTGAAGTCAGGAGGGCAGACAGATGGCTCAGCTATGTGGGAGTGGTTTACAACATCTGTTGAAGACCACTTGACACTCCATGCCAAAATAGCTGTCACATACTCCGGCAATGAATCAAACCAGATCGGGCATCTCGAAGTCAAGCGGATTGCTGGATGTGATGTGATGTCCATGTACAGTGGAAGTTTCTCACTGGCATAGACCATAGCCAACATTTTTGGCATTGCTTCCTGGCAACACAGATGTGGAGGAGGAATGTTGCTGAGTACCGGCAGCCATGGTAAAGGAATATAAAGTAGAGTTCCAGAGATTATGCAAATTACTGTGTTAAGCTGGACATCAATTAACTTGGTGTGGGATGATCGAGCCCAGACAGAAGCTCAATACTCAGCTGTTGAATAACAGAGGCCAGTGATGATGTCTTGAGTGTCTGAGCACTAGCACCTCAGGTTGAGCCAGCCAGTTTGCGGAGATGGTTTTTATCAAGTGCTAAATTTTGCTGCAGTTTTCTTCAGGTGGTTGTAGAATGTCAATGATCTGTCCAGAGTCACACCAACGTATGTGCCAATCAGGTGAACAGTCAAATCTATGTTCCTGCTACACAGTACATGTTGCTGCCATCTATTTGCTTCTGTGCATGATATATGAACCTAACATGAAGCAAGGTTGTATACATTAATTTTTCATTTTTTACAATTTTTGATTGAATTTGTCACATTCTCAGACTTCATCTATAAAACACATTATCACTGAATGCAAGCTGTCCTTCACGGTTAAGTGTGACACTATTTTTGCTTGCTCCATTAGTAACAGGTGGTGTATTTGTGACTTCCTAACCAGGTGAATTGTTAATTTATGCTTGTTTTCTTTTTCGAGTTGTTTCAGTAAAACATGTCAACCAAGTGCATAAATGCAAGAAATTTAAGGCAAGGAAAGATACACACAAGTCTTGTTTAGTATGTACCAAATGTGTTTCATCTCTTCCCAGCAGCATGTGTAATATGTGGTCAGAAGAAGACTGAACTGCAGTATTAAAGAAGGCAGCTAAAGGAAAGACAAAAGAAGCAAATCTCACAAAGATAATGTTGATATCCAAAGTCACCATCTCTTGTGAGCTTTATGGGACATTGCTGGTGTTCCCCCCTCCGTAGTACAATGTTTACAACCATCAGCTACAGTTACTTTAGCAGAAATGGGGAAACAAAAACGTTGAGGTTTTGCATTCTACTGCCCTTGAACAGACGTGTCACCTGGTTCAGGAGTTGATGATGTAATTATTGAATTCAGATCAAATGTTAACATTCTTTCCATTTCTTACTTAACAGGTTTTTCTGACTCACTGGGGGAGTGTTCCCTCCAATTTTAGGCAGCCTAGTTGGAATGAGTTCCCACTCCCTTGCATGTCTGAGTATGGCCTTTGGGTTTGGGTGCTTGAGGTTTTTGCTGGATCCATTTGATCCATCTTTGAATATGATTTCTCTTCTGTAGCTGTGCCACCTGTCCAGACAGCCCAGTTTGGGGACTTTATTGATAGACCTTTATTGTCAGTCAAGATTACGGCTCCATCTCCATACAACTACGTGGATCTTAGTGACAATTTTGTCCATCTTGCCACGCCTTCGACGACACCTCAAGTAAGCTTAAATGCTTGACACACCAACATCCTGCCCATTTGCTACCTGTAATAAATGTTTGTGTTAGTTTTGTGGAGTTTTTGCAGCATATGATAGGCCATACATGGTTACCAGTATATATTGGTGGAGGAAAAACTAGAAAGCTATCTGACAAGCCCACGTTGGTCAAGCCAAGACTTGAACCCACATGGACAGATGTGTGAGTGATCTGTAAACATTAGCACTTTAGACCACTTGGAAATCTGCAGCCCCCTGTAATGAATGATAGCAAAACAATGGGAGTGAAGTGGACACTGAGAAATGGAATAAATGGCAGAGAAAATAATAGAAATGATCTAAGTCCCAAGAATGAATGACTATAACTGCAATAAAATGCTATAAAGGTTGAATTCAGATGTATTGTGCCGTAAGTACAATTGACCATTGGAGTAGATACTTAAGTTGGCACAGGTTAGATTATCATCTACCGAAATAAATAACTGAAGAACAAAATATTCATCTATGATGAGGACAGAGCAAATTTCAGTAACAGTACATGTCACTGTGATGAAGAACTTCTAAAGTTCACTGAAACTTGCAAAAAAGGCACAAAATGAAATTTATTTGTGTAGCTTCCTATGGCAGTGGGCTGACCTGTAACAAGTAGTAACTAATCAATTATGGGATTTGGAACTGATTCCTCTATCTATTGGAGATGACATTCTTCTGACTTCCATCTCAGCAAGCAGATGTTTTTAGCAATTTTACAGCTAAAGCAAGAAAAACAGACATGGTTAACATCTATTTCCAGTAGAAAGGACTGGATTTCAAAGGAAGTAAATGTTACCCTAACACATTATGACTCATTGGGTAATGTATCAGAAGACATTTTATGGACAATGATTCAATATTAAAATTTCATCAATAATAACTTTGTAAATACATGAATTTACTTACCTTAAGATATAAATGGAGTATTCTTTCATATCTACTGAATAAACTGAAAAATATGTATCTCATACAATGAAATTAAAATGACAGATAAAAATTAAATATGGGCCTCAAGTGTAGTGAGCTATTATTGGTAACAAGGTCAACCAGTCAGCAGCAAGATCAAAATGCATGACTCCCATGCATTACTGATCCCATCCACGATTATAATGATACATGCCCATATTTCAAAACTGGATAAAAAATATGGCATTCTGATGGTAACAAAGTCAGCCAATCAGCAAGATCAAGTCATTAATATGCACTGATCTTGCCCATTAATGAACTCAACCAAGATTTTCACAATATAAACTCATCTTCAAAGTGTGACTGCAATCAATTCAGAAACATGGACTTCAGAGTGGTCACAAACACTTGTTGATAGACAATACATGAAGCACAACAAACACACAATGCTTAGCAGATGCAGGACTATATCATCAGCTCACTTGGCCCTATGATCTGGTGAGCCAAACATTATAAGAAAAAATTATTTAAACACTTACCTATCTAATAAGGCTAAAAGTGCCAGGCGATCAAAATAAATCTTCAAAAATTTCTTAGAAATTAGGCTGAACCTGTAGAAGTGTTTAGACTTCTCAGCATTTCCTTTCAAACTTTCATCAAAATTGTCTGAGTCTGTAGGTGTTTCAAGTCTCCGCCCACTGTCCAGTAATTGCTGGACATAACTGGGAAGAATCCCATGGGACCTATCTACAGGATCTTGGAGGTCAAGATCTAGGTCCCTATTTACTAGGAATCTCAAAGATGGGTGCTCCTCCTTGTCCTCATCAGATTTGACAGAGTCTAGTACCACCATTGAGTCTGATTCACAGGATGAAGAGCTCCAGCGACTGTAAAGATGTACAACAGACACATTACTCATGAATAACAAGATGCCCAAAAGACAATATGGTATGGTATTGTTTGGTGTTTTACAACACATCAGAACTTGAAGATTATATCATGCCAAGGCAAGCATAATTAAGTGCCTTGTCAAAAGACATACAATGTTGCCAATTCTGGACCAATCTAACCAACTGGTACCTATGAGTGAAAATCTTAAAGTCGTACAAGGTTTAACACAGAGTAAAGAAACATCATTTATTAATAGTTGGACACAATACATAATAAATTAACGGAGGAACATGTTTATCACCAGAACAAGAGCATGCTACATCTGGCACAAAGATTTTTCCACTGCAGAAAGGGCGGGTTAAACAATAGTGACAGATAACATATTACTGATATTAAAATCCCAAGTATTTATCTTGCTGATTTTAGTGGCACTTTTAACACATCATTGGCTATATCATGTCAATAAAATGGAAGCTAGGTGCTGTGGTAATATACGGTATTAACATTCTATTGCTACAAATGGTCTGACAGTTACAGGTCACCTAGGGTCAGCTTTTTTCTCACTCAGCTGTAACCCTATATGCCTTGTGATAACATTAGTGTGAGAAACTAGTGTGCATGTGTTTTCACTGTTTAAGTTAGCTGTAATCAAGCCATTAATTTAAAAGTAGTTAGACCAAACCATGTTTTGTGTTATTTAGCAAAACATAACATGGTGTCAGAAGCGAAAATTTGGAATAAGTTGGATTTATACCATTAAGAAGTATATCTCCATAACAATAATGAAATTTGGATGCACAAACTTATGTGTTAATTGTGACATCATGGAAAAACTCAATCAGCCACCTGAAATGGACTTCAATTCCCACCATCTAGCAGAAACTTGGATTAGGTGGAAGCAGACTATGCAGTTTTACTTAGATGTTGCGCTTGCAAATAAAGAAGACAAACAAAAATTCAGTGCTTTCCTATATATTATTGGTCAGGATGGTAGAGATATTTACAACACATTTACATTTGAGGCCAATGAAGCTGAAAAAATAGATCCACTGATCAAAAATTTTGAGGATTATTGCAGTCTGAAGCAGAACATTACAGTAGAAAGGCACAGATTCAATACAAGAATCCAGCAAAAGAATGAAACCATTGACCAATACGTAACTGAACTTAAATTGATTGCAAAGAACTGCAAATTTGAAAATCTACAGGATGAAATGATTAGAGATAGAATTATCTGTGGGACTAATTTTGATAAAGTAAAAGAAAGACTTTTACAAGAAAATCAGCTGACACTACAAAAAGCACTCGCTATCTGCAGACAAAGAATCCAAAAAGCAGATTCAAAGTATGCAAAATGAAGCAGCTGCATCAGAAGTTCATGGTGTGAAAATGAAGAAAACAGAAAAGAAAATGGCACAATCAAAGAAAGCAAAATGTTTTATATGAAATCAGACTCCAGATTATTTAACTGTGGTAAATGTGGCAAATTACAAGCAAAAGGTAGGTGTCCAGCCTATGGAAAAACTTGTTACAGGTGTCGAAAACAGCATTGTTTTCTGAAATGCTGCAAGACAAAACGGGTGCATAGTATGCAAGAATACTCAAGAGAAGAGGAAGAAAGATCATTTGTAGGAACTGTGACAAAGGCAAACACTGAAATCAGTGACAAAGAATGCTACGTCACTCTGACTCTTCATGGTACTGATGTCAAATTTAAAACTGATACTGGCTCGCAAGTAAACATCATTCCAAATCACATTTTTGAAACAATGAACACTGACAATGTTGAAGTAAAACCAACCAAGACCTGTCTCACAAGCTATTATGGTGACAAACTAATTGTCATAATCAAATGCAAATTAAACTGCATGAATCAAGAACTTGATTTTTATATCACAAAAACAAACCAACCACTTATTCTTGGGTTCAAAGAGTCTCAAGATTTGCACTTAATACAAGTCGTTTGCAATGTTCACAGGAATAAGGACAATCATATCGTGAAAGAACTTCCCTGTGTGTTCAAAGGTCTAGGATGTCTGAAACAAAAATATCATATTGCAATTGACAAAAGTGTGAAACCTGTCATTAATCCACCAAGGAAGGTTCCTACAGCTTTATGAGAAACACTTAAATCAACTTTGGAAGAGATGGAATGGAAAAATGTAATATGGAAAGTAGATGAACCAACAGAATGGGTCAGTTCATTAGTAGTTGTTGAAAAACCCAAGTCAGGAAAACTACGAATTTGTCTAGATCCGAGAAATTTCAATCAAGCTATCAAGCGAGAGCATTATCAACTCCCTACAATTGAAGATATAACCACGAGGATGGCTGGAGCTAAGGTTTTCTCCAAACTAGATGCCAATCATGGTTACTGGCAAATACCCCTGATGAGGAAAGCCAGTTATCGACAACATTTAACACCCCAATTGGTAGATATTGCTACTTGAGAATGCCTTTTGGTATTAAATCTGCTCAAGAAGTGTTTCAGAAGTGCATGGCACAGTGTTTTGAGAATCTGCCTGGGGTGGAGACTGATACAGATGACATAATTGTTTGAGGAACTTCAAAGGAAGATCATGATGGAAAACTGAAAAATATTTAAAAGAGATGCCAGGAAATAAATCTGACACTGAATCTGGAAAAATGCCAATCTGGACTAACAGAAGTGTGCTACGTGGAACACATGTTGACATCATCAGGTATTAAACCTGACCCTGAAAAAGTAATAGTAAATCACAGAAATGCCCGCTCCGACGGACAAGAAAGGAATTGAAAGATTACCTGGTACAGTCAACTACCTAGCAAAATTTATCCCATATATGTCTACAGTGACAGAGCCAATTAGAGCACTTTTGAAAAGTGACAATGAATTTGTTTGGGAAACTTCACAGAAACATGCATTTGAAGAGATCAAACAGATTCTAAGCAAAGAACCTGTGTTGAAATACTTCAATGTTAAAAAGCCTGTTGTTGTTAGTTGTGATGCATCAAAATCAGGACTTGGAGCAGTGTTAATGCAGTCAGGCAAACCCATAGCATTTGCATCAAGGTCTTTGACAGATGCAGAAACAAGGTATGCAGAGATCGAAAAAGAACTGCTTGCTATGTTATTTGGTCTTGAAAGATTTAATCAACATACTTACGGTCGTCAAGTACAAGTTGAATCGGATCATAAACCTCTGGAATCAATCCTCAAGAAACCTCTATCTGCCACACAGCCTAGACTTCAGAGAATGCTTTTAAGGCTGCAGAAGTACAGTTCTGACTTAATGTACTGTCCAGGAAAAGTTAACTGTAGCAGATACATTGTCAAGAGCATACAAACAGATGAACAGATCTGAGATGAACATGGATAGTGAAATTGAGTGCTATGTGCACATGATCATGTCAAATATACAGATTGCTGACACACAGTTAGAAACAACAAAGAATGGAACTAAACGTGATAATAAAATGACCAAATTACAAGAAATGATTCAAATGGGATGGCCAAATAATAAACATATTGTACCTTTTGAAATCAGAAATTTCTGGAACTGTAAAGATGAACTTTCAGAAACGGACGTATTAGTTCTAAAAGGAGAGAAGATTGTAATACCAGATGCTCTTCAGAAAGAAATGCTAAAAGAGTTGCACAAAAGTCATATGGGCATTGAGAAGACCAAGCAAAGAGCAAGAGACATTATGTACTGGCCTGGCATGAATGCACAGATTGCAGACACAGTATCAAATTGTTCTACTTGCCAGGAATACAGAAAGTCAAATAAGAAAAGAACCATTGTTATCTACACAACCTACTGCACCAGGGGAAATGGTTGGAACAGATTTATTTATGTGGAATAATTACAACTATGTCTTGATAGTTGACTATTGCTCCAGATATTTTGAAGTTGCCAAGTTAGAAAATAAACAAGCAAGCACAGAAATCATACAAAGTCAGTTTTTGCAAAATATGGAATACCACGAGAAGTAAGGAGTGATAATGGACCACAGTTCTCCTCAAAAGAATATGGTCAGTTTGCAAAAACCTGGGGATTCAAACACACTACATCAAATCCCAAGTATCCACACTCTAATGGTTTAGCAGAAAGAACCACTGAAACTGTCAAAGGAATTCTCAATAAGGCAAAGAGAGATGGAAAAGATCCATACTTATCGATATTGGAGCATCGAAATACACCAATTGATGATATAGGATCTCTGGCACAAATACTGACGAGTTGAAGACTTCAATCGACTTTACCTACTACCAACATACAGCTTCATCCTCAAGTTATAAAAAAAAAGAAACCTAAAGTGGAAACTGGGTGAAAAGAAAAATCAGCAAAAGAAACAGTATAACAGAACAGCTAAAGAGCTTCCAAATCTGACTTCTGGAGACAAAATTAGAATCAGAAGACAAGATCTTTGGCAACCAGCTGTAGTCTTCAGAAAAAGTAGCACTCCAAGGTCGTATGATGTGAAAACTCAGGATGGTACTATATACAGAAGAAACCGAAGACATCTGTTACAAACAAAAGAGACATTATCAGAGATATATGATACATACAAAGATACTAACAAGGAGGTCATTGAACTGAATGACAAGATGCCATTAATCATCAATAAGCCAAACAAGACAGGAGAGATTCGAACAAGGAGTGGATGTCTAATAAAAAAGCCTGCAAGATACAGAGATTTTTTTATGTGAACTCGATAATTTTTCTCAATTACAAAAATTGTGTCTTGTGAGTATTAGAAACTGGAAGTGTTTAAGGGCATAATAATACATCTGTTATATCACATCAATTTATATGCAGTGATAACAACTGGATTGAAGAAAAAAATATTAGGACTGTAGATTTTAGTGGCAATGCTAATATATCACCATGTATTTGTTTTCATGAGTGTAAGAATGACTGTGAATGTCCTAGGGCTAGAACTTAATTTTAACTACAATTAGTAGAACTTTTACAACTCACCAGAAACTACCTGAAATATACATTCATGTGCAAAATAGAACTTTGTCAAGTTTGAATATATTTATAAGCTTATTTTAAAAAAAAAAAGGAGAAATGAATATGTGAATTTAAAAGAAAAGCACAAAACTCATTTTTAGGGGGAGTTGTGGTAATATACGGTATTAACATTCTGTTGCTACAAATGGTCTGACAGTTACAGGTCACCTAAGGTCAGCTCCAGGCTCTCACTCAGTTGTAACCCTATACCTTATGATAACATTAGTGTGAGAAACTAGAGTGCGTGTGTTTTCACTGTTTAAGTTAGTTGTAATCCAGCCATTAAAGTAGTCAGACCAAACCATGTTTTGTGTTATTTAGCAAAACATAACAGGTGCCTTCCCCATGGATACACCAAAGCAGTCTACTAACTGAGCCACCAAGGCTCCTGAAAACCCCATTACATATGATCAACCATCCAGGAGTAGCAAGAAGATTGTCAAGATCTGAGGTCAGACTAGCACCATTTTTATTTAGTCTAATTTGACTTCAGAAGAAGTCTTCTTTGGAAACCCCTGTGTCAATATGAATTTCTTTTTAGGAGTAGCAATAACAAGATTGTCAAGATGGACAATGTGACATGGATGTCTGAATGTCACCATTTTCATTCAGGACCAACTAGACATGATAACAAGTCTTGCAGTGGAAACAGCATATCAATATGACTTAATGATCATTAGTAATTTCCCATACTGTGAGCATAAATATCTTAAGAGTTTTAAATTTTTTGCAATATCACACTGCCTTCATCAGTGACTAATGTTGATCACAAGACCTGTAATGGTCACATGATATGAGGAGACTGGTGTATAAGGGTGGTAATTCAAGCCCCTCATTCCAGTTTAGTGTCGGCCTTGGCTATCATATTTGAATTGCCTCCTTCACCTTCCTTTTCCATATATTGTCCTCTGATGTGATTACCTTAGTTTGAATGGGGACAATGGAGTGTCCCATATTCCTACGATGTTCATGTAGGACCGATGACACTGTACTGTTCTGTTTGAATTACTACCCATCACCAGTCTCCTCGTATCATGTGACCATTATAGGTTACATGATCAATATTAGTAGCTGATTAAGGCAGTGTGATATTGATGAAAATTTCAAACTCTGAAGATATTTATGCTCTGAGTATGGGAAATCACTAATGATCATGAATTATCCTAAGCTAAGAAGCAACCTTTTCAGTTGGACATGACTTTATGTTCAGGAGGAGAAGCAATAACAAGTTTTCAAGATATTACTTTAGTGTGCATACTGAATGCCTGAACAGCACCCTTTTGTTTAGGACTAACTAGACAACCTAAGAAGTCTTGTGGTAAAAAATCCATGTCGATATTACTGTGAGAGCCATACTGGATGTCTGCGTAACAGCATTTTCATTTAGGGCCAACTAAACCACGGGGTAAATGTGTACAGTTTCATGTCAATCCTTAAAGTAATCTGGAAGGAGTAGCAATAACAAACTTGTGCTAATGGACTGATGGATGACACAAAAGGCTGTCCCATCATCACTTTTGGTCTATAACCAGCGGAGCTAATACAAACCCAACTTACCACACCCGCTCATCGATGCATTCAGCAACTTGCCAAACCCATTCATCTATGACCAGAAGAGCTAAACATTAATACTTTTGCTGGTACACTTTAAATTTGTAGATATGCTGGTATACTTTCAATTTGTGGATATGCCTGAGAGAAATGGCATTATTACATTACAGACATTTTACACTGGGTATTTTATATTTTGGATTTGTAGTAACCATCAAATGCTCAAAAACTGGAATCTACAAACAAAAGAGAATACACATGACTTACTCTTCCTTCCAACTTCTATTCTCATCTGTTTCACCAATAGCCAAGGCAATTCCTGCACTGTTCTCTCCAAAGGTATACGAATACCAGTTCCCTTTATGAGAAAAGTAACTAATTAATATTTATATCAATTACAAGAAAAATACAAATATAACCATGCACAAGTCAACACTGGCATCTTCTTCTAAGAAAACAATCACACGAAAATGTACTCCAAAGACAATCAAGATGTAAGATGTTATTGGTAGCTAATTTATTATGAAAATAAGCAATTATAAACACTCAGAGCACAGATAAGAAAATAACCCTGGTGTATGCATTTTCAACTATTGATGAACTGGTTTTTGTACACTAAGAAACATTTTTAACAAAGGTATGCCTGTACTTAACATAGCTCTAACATGGCTTTTGACTTTTTCAATCTTGCGGGTTCTCTTGAATGTAGTGATATGTTAATATATGAATCAAAGTGAAGACTCAAAAAACAACATATAGTGAATTTATGTATTTTTGTGGCTACCAATATTCGCTGTTTTGCAAAAACTATATTTTCATCTGTAAATCTGTGGGTTGGAGAAGGAAGTTCTGTTATTTTCATAAAAGGGTCATTGATTATCAGACAAAACAGAAAAAAAGTGAAATTCAAAGTAAGCTCAAAGTGCTGCTGGCCCAAATTTTGGATTTGGGTCTATGGTCATTTCAAGTTTTTCAAGTCTATGGTCATTTCAAGTTTTTCAGGCTGCAGACAAAAGAATGTTTTACAGAGTGACTAGATAGTTCTGGGATAGAAAAATTCTGAAAATATATTGTTGTCCCTGGGCAACCACTTTAAAAACCTGGTTGCCCATAAGATTTTTCTGGTTGCCCAGTAAACTCAATGGCATTAAAATGTTCAAGAAATATTGTATAAATACATGTGATTACAAATAAAAATGATGATGAACCAGTAAATGTTACCATCTGATGAAAGTGTCAACATACATGTACATGTATAAGCCATTGAATCATAAAATGTGTAAATGTCTTTGTTCAGAAACTTCACAACTAGTAAATTAGTCCTTTATTTATTTGGATGGAAAGAAATTGTCAATAGTCATGTGTTTTCTATTAATCTGAGATTTTTTTGTTGATATGTTTTCCAATGACAGGCAAATGTTAAATAGCTTTGTGTCTAGAGAAAAAGTGTTTCTTTTTCTGACCATCAAATTTTCAGACATTTTCACAACAGTCAAAATGAATAAGAAGGATTTACTGTACTCATGATAGTTAAGGGATATTTCTAAATTATAAAGTCAAGAAAGTACAAAACAAAATAATTTCTTTTTAGGTGTGATTATCATGCTTTAGTTACCTGACACCTCTGTTAGGACTTTGTGTTTCAATGATTATGAATGACATGTGATTATCGTGCTTTTGTTACCGAGCGCCTTTATTGTTTTTCAAGTACTGCCATTATTTATCCAGCTTCAGCATGAAAGGTAATAAAAAGATAATTAAGCTAATTTTCTCAGGCGGACCACACAGATCAAAATCTCTAATCAATTAAACATAATAACTAAGACTGTTACAACAAAGCCTTTTGAACATGTATTAGTTAGGAATTTGGCAGGGGAATTTAAACTTCAAATGTTGTAACAAAGGAAATGTTGTATTCAAGAACATAATAAACAGTCTTTACTGTATGTGTGTGCACAAGTTTGCTTAACCAATCATTGCTAGCTTGAGTACATTTTTCTCGCCATTGTGACCCAACATAATCTTTACAGGGTCAATCAAACTTTCTCTTCCAAGTACAAATATTTATCGATTGACAAAACATGCAATTTCAATGATGTGAAGGAGATTGTTACATTGTATTATTGATGATGCAGTTTTGTTTATGCATGCTCATCAAAAATGAGGAAATCTCAGCACAGGCAGCCAGCTGTGCTAAAGAAGCATTGCCAATTATTACCCATGGTTTGCAAGGTTGATTGACAACATGCAGACCTACTACCTCAAATACATAAATAGCTAATAAATGAGTATTCCTGGTAAAGTCAGACAGTGAAGTTTTATTTGACAAGTCCCTAAATAAGTCTTGGCAGGGTGTAATAAAAATTAGTTGTTGCAGTATTTTTTTGTCTTAATTCTGGTCTAAGATCCACGTATTTTGTTCAAAAGGTATAATGTGCTGACACAGCACAATACAATATAATCAAAAGGTATGTGGTGTGAGGGGATGATGTATTGGATCGAAGTTAAAATTTCATCTGGGGTGGTGGGAGGGTTTGGCCAGGATATTTTTTGCAAACAAAAATGTCTGCCCCAAAATCACTTGAAAAAAAGGTATCATATCCACTGTAATTGCAGAAACAAAAAATTAAATTTTCAGTCCCTGATCTCTACAATTCAGACCATGAGGCAATTGTTCAATTACATTTTTTTTTGTTTTTTTTTAAATTCCGGTACAAAAGCTTTCATGTCTACTTTCTCTTGTGTATTGTGGCTATATAGAGTGTTTAAACAATTGAGAAATCATAGTGACCAAACAAACTTTGCTAGCAACACCTCTACTGCTTGTCTGACAAAGAAACAAAGTGCAAACTAGACCTTGTCACCTCTTAATTAAGCTTAGACTTTTAATTTTACTTTGTTAAGGTGTTTATTTTAAAATTAAATGGGTAAACAATTTTTTTTTAATTTGGTAAAGTGATATCTCAGATATCCTATGAATAACGTCTGGTCAAAACTTTTGATCTGCCTGATATGTCAGGTATGCATACATATATATATATATATATATATATATATATATATATATATATATATATATATATACACACACACACACATACACACACAATAAAGTATAGGATTTAAGACAAAACCTTCACTATTATGTCACTGGAATAATGATAAAAATAGTACATCTATAAACTGGTGTCTAGAACTGGTAACTAAAAATCCAACACTAATTACCTGAGACTACAAGCTGTAAAAGAAAAAAATCCATTAGAATAACACCAGTTCAAATTATAAAAAACAGAATTACTTTTAAAAGGATAATCAGTCCTGCTCATGAGAAATGCATTACATGGTGTCCATTCTGGATGAAACATCTACACCATTTTCAGTCAGGACCATCTAGATATCATAAGAAATCTTTTGGTGAAAACCCCATGGCAGTAGCAATAGCAAAAATTTAAAGGTGGCCATCATCATTGCCATATCTGATATCAGATCATCATCATTTGTATTAAAACCAACTAGACACCATAAGAAGTCTTCTGGCAAAAAGCCCACGTTGATATGACTTTCCATTTAGGAGGAGTAGCGACTAGATTTTCAATATTGCTGACAAGGCAAGTATATTGAATGTTACACTGGCACCATTCACATTCAGGACCAATTAGACATCATAAGGAGTTATTAGTAAAATTCCATGTTGATATGACCTACCATCCATCCTGAAGAAGTAGTAATAACAAGATTTTCAAGATGGACAATGTGTCTGCCATGTTAGATGTCTGAGCAGCTGGTTCATTCAGAACCAACTGGCCCATAGGATGAATACTTGTGTAAAGTTTCATTTATATTTAGGAGGTGTAGTAATAACAAACTTGAGCCAATGGAAGGAGAGATGATGGAAAACAGGCCTTCCAACAAGCTCGTCTAGTCTATGACAATTATACCTAAAAATTACAATGCTGACTCCAATGACTTTGACCTTTTACCACTTAGCATCCATCTTCGCTAGCCAAGGTTCCAATATGTTAACTCTATCTACACCTTGGTGGATCGAACAGATACTTCTGTGCTTCGGGTCTGTGAATTTCATAGGATGCACCAGCAAACCATTGCATCCAATCAAAATTAAGTTGTTAAAATTTGAATACTGTTCCTACAAGATCGAGACAAGGGGAGCACACAACTTGAATTGACTCATAAACAAGCAAGTTTCCACTGCTGGTCCATGCTTGAACAAATACCGTTCACTCAAATACACCTGTAATGGCTTCTCTCTGGCACATAGTCATACTTTCGATGTTAAACTTACAAAGTATCCTTCTGAAGTCAATTACCTCCACCATTTTCAGCTAATGAACAATGCACCATTGTTACACACTATTGGTTTGATGGCATTACATACTAATGAAGGCAATTCACAAAATCCAGTAGATGTCACTGGACAAAGCACAACAATATCTGCTTGATCTGCCAGGTGTAAATAGGGTTAACATATTGGAACCTTGGCTACCAAAGATGCTTAGCATCAAAATCAATAAGGAGCTGTTTATCTATTAAGTCTGATCAAAAGTAAGCCAAGGAAACCTGACTTATCATGAAGAAAGAAAAAAAAAAATCACATTTCAATAGCAGTGATCTTGACCTTGGACCCAGCAATACCAGTACGCTTCTGCCTCTAACCATGGTGAAAATACATGTACGGTCTGAGAATAAATGGATGAACATTAATATCACTGTATCCCACAGGTAATTTTGGTTTATAGGACAATTCTTTTATATAGAAAATTATGTTTTTCAGAAAGTATTCACCAAAAAACATTAAAATTTGTAAAATTAGTCTAAGCTACATCTGAATAATGGCCCATTCTGAAAGATAAAAAAACCCCGCTTCTATGTCTATATAACATATAGGCAAAGGAAAGAATCTCTCCGTACTCCCATTAGGTGGCCACCTGTATCCTGGATGTTACCAGTTCAAGCCTGAGCTCCCATTTGTGGGGAGTGGGGGATCTGACAGTAATGTGATTGGGTTGGGTATGTTCAGAGAAAGTAAATTTTTAAGTAAGTTATGTTTCTCAGAGAATACTTACCCAATCAAATTAATGTATGGATACAGACCTGCTACCTCCAGAATCCAGCCCTACTAAAAAGATGACATTTCATCTTTTTTGTCCATCTCAAAGGGAAATAACTCTTGCCTATTACCTCTCCTTGCGACTAACTGCTGGCTCTAGTTTTAAGCCGAGTGGAATGTGTAATGGTATGCATGCATTGAGGGAAGGATGGGATGGTATTCAAGAAATGTGATTGGGCAAGTATTCTTGGAGAAACATAATTTACTAAAAAAATTTGCTTTCAACATTGAATATCTTCCTCAATCACATTAACATTAGGAGAATAAGTAATAGGCAGAGGGAATGTTCAGCATTCAACCAACACCTTCGGTAACCTTTGAGGGAAGAAGAATGGATTCCCTACATGAAGGTTACCTCCCCCTCTCCCCCCCCCACCAACTTGTGAGCAGCAAAACAGGAGGCAATGTAGTTTGTGTTGGGAAGAAAGAAATTATGATTCTTCTTGCCACATAAAATTGCTGGGCAAATCCAGTGAAAGTTGCACAGAGTGCTGATCTGGAGGTTGTGCTGATGTCAGTTCTGTCTAGTAGCCGCTTGTGCAACTGAGAATGGGACAACTAGATCCAGAGTTTGTTGCTATGGAGCCAACTCTCTTCCATAAAACTGGAGATGGTTGCACATGCCATCAGATGTCCTCAACAATATCTTTGATACAGATATGATGGTCACGGCAAGGCTTGCAGATATTGCTCTTATCTCACTGGCAGAGATTTTCATGAGGGGTCTCTGTATTAGAGTTATGTCAGAGTATGCCATGCATATGACCCACTTCAAACATAATGAGAGGGCTTGATGGGTTATGCCTTCTTCCCCAGGTTTTACCGGGAGAAAGAGGTGTCTCTGAGCTCGTCAAACTGGCACAGTCCGCTTCAGATAAAGTCTGAGCACACATACTGGGTTTTGTTTGAAAGCCTCTTGGGTTGTGTCAAACCAGACGAGAGAGGATGTATAATGACTTTTGATTTCCCATTGATGGCAACCAATTCCTGGTGAAGAAACTAGGTTGAGTCATAAAGACCACCAAGCCAAATGATCAAAACTGAAGGCAGGCTGGTCAACAGTGAGGGCATGTAATTCAATGACTCTGCATCCCAAAATGAATGCTATCAGGAAACAAGTTTTGTATGAAAGAAACTTCAGCGAGGCCCTGGCTAAAGGCTAGAATTTGTTTTGAATTCAGCCAAGTCAGAACCCAGGAATAATTCCACTACAGAAAAAAAAGATTCTGCTATGGAAACCATGTGCGTGATTTAGGCCTATGCAATTCAAAGTTGGACAACAAGTCAGAGAGGTCTTTGTTATGACTAAGATCCACTCTGCCAGAAGAAGATGGAATGAAGAGGAAAAATTGGCTAGAACTAGTCAACTCTGTCATTGCTTATTGTACCAAACAATGCACATGTAACTCCAGAGATGGTATGGATGGTGGAGGAGAAGTCGCTGCTTCTTCCATTCCCCAAGATGTAATGGCATCCTCCACCAGGTTGGCCAAAAATTTGGTACAGTCCTACCCGTTTATGTCGACATCCTCGGGCCCGAGGAAATATTGTCGACATAGGTGGATGTCTAGATAAGTGTTGGGGGGGGGTACTGAAAAAAAGATACAAGTTAAATTCGTCAGTAAGGGGTGACCTGTCGTCAGTGAGTAGCATCACAGGAGTCTGCAGTTTTATCAATAAAGCACGACAAAATTTCTGACAACATGAAATCACCTTAATGGTATTAAAAATTATTGTTAATTGTTAATTTATAATACCGTTAAGGTGATTTCATGTTGTCAGAAATTTCGTCGTGCTTTATTGATAAAACTGCAGACTCCTGTGGTAGCATTTACACTTTGAGAAACCAAACAATGCAAATTTTGATTACATGAAGACAAAACCAGTGTCAAATACACTTGTATATTGACAAATTACGTTTTGGTTACCTTTGTGTAATAAAATCCACAATAAAATATTGCATCGGTCACATCCTGATATGAAAAACATTCACTACGATTATGCAATGTCAGCATAAGCACATGGTTGCATAGTTGTTATTTACACGCTTGGAGTACATGCACTTAAATTGGCCTAGATTTTGGTCAGTCAATTCCCATCTTACTGAGGCTACCAGGGGGATGGGGCTATTCACAGGGAAATGAAAACCTGTCAACAAGTTGGTTTAAACAGTACGTGTATTTAGTTACAGAAGTCATTGTGAAAAGTACATAAAAGCGAACAAGAGATATGTGGCTGATATGATTAATGAAGGCATAATATTGTATACATTGACACATGCTAATGAGGTATTAAAAGAAAATGATTCTTATAATACAATATTGTAACAATGTCTGCTCAATACATTTAAAATTTTTCACAGACATCTTTGCGAGATGTCCCACCATCAACTTCCTTAACAGCCAGATATTTAGTTTCCAGAGACTGTAAATTTAATCTGCGTTTACACTGCCGTTGGTAGCCATCATAAATATAAATAAAGTTAAAAAGGAAACTTTCACAGCGCAATAAACTTGTTTTAATCACTGATCACTTTGGAAAATGCAAGAATCAGATCAGATTTCATTGCTTTTATTTAAGTCGCCGCGAGAGGCCAACTTTACAGGACCAAACAAAAGCCTGGTTTTTTGGATTTTTTTATCCGACCGCGACATTAAAGCCTGCCGGCAAGATCAACTAATTGTTGAGTAAAGTACAGGTCGGAACTGGCCGCTTGCCGACATAAATGATTAGGCGAGAAAATTAAAGCCTGGCGGCAAGAACTAATTGTTGAACAAAGTTTGGGTCGGCATTGGCAGCTGGTCGACATAAATGATAAGGCGGTAAAATTAAAGCCTGGCGGCAAGATCAACTAATTGTTGAACAAAGAATGGGTCGGAACTGGCAGCTTGTCGACATAAATGATTAGAAAACAAAGGCTTTGTTCAAGCTGGGACCAAGGGCTTCGACATGTACATTTATTTTTTTATCTCGACGTCGACATAAGCATGACAATTTTGGTAGTAATAGTAGACCAAGGGACCGGGACTTTGCTTTTTTGTCGAAATAGGCGGCTTGTCGACGTAAGTGATGTGACATAAGTGGGTAGGACTGTATAGGGTGAATGTGAAACACATCAGTACTCTCAGTCCTTTGATTTCCATTTAACTCTGTTTCTTGCAGGTTTTATTAGAACTGATGACCAACTAGCACACATCCTGCACTTTGCAGATGATGTACTCTTTATGCACGCATGATACAAGTCAAAAGATTTTTGCTGGCTTTGAATTCTTGCATTTAGCATACTTGGTCATCATAACTGATTCTGAAATGACAAAGTAAGGAGAGAGAAAATAGAAATGCATAGTTAACTGTGTTAAGAATGCCAGACACCCACTGTAACAGGGATGATAAATAAATAGACAGTGTTTGCAAACACAAACTTTAACACATTCTATTACAGTGTAGCCATGTGGTCAGAGAATGCAAAAACTAAATCTGCATAGGCTAAAAAAATATTATGGTCAACATTAATACATCTGAAAATAACAACGGATGGGAAGAAAAGTAGCACAAATTTCCAATGAATTTCAGGAGATGAAGTGAACGATGTTGTCAGTTCACTAGCGAAAGTTGAAAATTATCACTACCAGTAGCAGCAAGGGGAGGTAATGGACAAACATTATTGCCCTTTGTCTATATAGTGTAGACAGGAAAGACAAATTTTCCTCTTTGGGAGTCCTGGAATCAGGAGGTAGAAGGGCTTTTATTCGTAAAGTTAATGTGATCATGGGATGAATCTGAAGCAGAAAAGGCTACTGTTGTTAAGAATTAGCCCACAATCATCCATTTGGGGCCCTGAGTGACTGAATGGTAAAAAGCGTTCATCATTACGGATCACTGCGATCTCACCTCTATCTGAGTGGGTTCGAGTCTCGGGCTCAGCCTATGTGGGTACGTAAGAAAGTTTGCCAGTAGCTTCTCGTGGGTTGGGGATTCTTTCTGGGGTTTTACCGGGTTCTTCCTCCACCATTTATACTCACCGCCATGTATAGCCTATCTTGTGCTGAAAAATGGCATTAAACCCTATAACAATAACAACAATCATACATTCTCTGGTATGCCTCCTGATGGTCACATAGAGATAAAGGCTTGCATGGACAGCTTATGGGACTATTCCTGGGCTGCCTAATTTCTCAACTCCTCAATTCGACCTCCAAACAGAAGAGGGAAACATAAAGGGTGAGAGTACATGGTTGCTGCATGGTACAGTTTAAGATAAGAAGAAGCATGTCTGTTTATATCATGAGGTCATTAAGGCATTTTCCATTATGTGGTGAGCAGCCCTGCTGACTCACTTAGCAATATGGTATACTGATTCCCAGGCATGGTCACTTCTGGCCTTCTCAGTTAGGTGAAAAATTGCAAGAGTCACAAGGCTTTAGTTGGGAGGAAGTTCATGCAATGTTTGTGACCAATTTAGATGTGGCATTAAAACATTTGTCTGTCCACTTTATAACAGTGAAACAGACATGCTGATGGCAGTAATATTCTTTAATCATCTCCGCACATCCAAATGATAAGCAGCAGTATGTGATTTGTACCAGCTTGATGAGAAAGCTGCAAGCAACTGACTGACAGAAAAGAAAGTCCTCGAGTTAAATGGGTAATGAATTTTATCCAAGAAATGCCAGATACTTTCTACAATCTTTAATGATCATGGTAAAATTATGAAGGACAGATGCTTGTCATCTTCATTAACATCCACCAAGGCCATAACCTTGTGTGTATTATTGACTGCCAGTGAATGAGGGCTTTCCAATGGATCAAAAATTCTTTATATCTCCTCAGTTGGTGATTTAAAACTGAATTCTGTCCTTTCCTTGATTGGATAAGACTTTTCAGGCAAGACCATGTTGGCTCCCATGGTGAGTAGAGGATTGTTCTCTTCCTGTATGCTCTGAATCCTGGAGTAAAGCATTCTGTACAGCAGCGGTGATGCTTAATTATCACCAGGCATGAAAACGTTTCTACCTATTGGGCATGCTAGTCTGCCATGACTGGTCACGTTGGGCCTGATGGCTGGTTAGATTAGCCCAGTTGTGATGCTAGCTGTCCATGTACTGGCATCAAGAGCTTATGGCAAATGACATATAACTTATGACTGGTCCAGCCAGCCAAGTCTGAAAGTAATCAAGTACACCTTGTTTCAAAGTTGATGCAAAAGTGAGGGTAGGGACTTATGCCATGTGGGCTGCCAACCGGGGTTAAAAATAGTCCTAGTCTCATATAACTCGCTTGTTGATATCCTACATGACAGAGCTTGATGCAAAATGCATATCATAGGCAATTCTAATGTAGCCCAGTGGAAGTGCTTGATGTAGCTTAATTTGATCCATGTGATCGTCTCCATAGATGCTGTTTTAGGGGGTGGGGGTGGCATCTCAACATCCCCCATAAATCTGGTCAACAATTCTGAATTTGGATGAATACTCAATAATTTGTGTTCAGAAGATTTAGAGCAAGGGTATTTTATCAGCCACTCATTGCCTTTTCAAGATGTTCGAGTAAATGCCTTCTGCCCACATTTCTGCAGGTAATCATGTTTCATGGTTGTACTCCATGATTTTACAGCATCTGCAATTCTTTTTGCACCTGATTAACATCACTACAAACATAGACAGAAGAAAAAACAAACAAGTGCAAATAATAAAAACACAAATCATTCAAAAGGGCAAACATGCAATACATTTACACCAGCGGAAACCCACGTGTTACTAATCAATACCACATGGATAATAACAACCACAAAAAAAGAATGCATGCATAAGAATAAATTCAGCAGGAAAAATGCTAAATTATACACCAGGTTATCAACCTTTGCACTTGCTATACCACTAAAAATAAATTTTGGATGCTCAAAATGGATTACTTGAAGATGGATTCTTTTGGAAGCACTGTTCCCAATTACAAGCTAAATTTAACCTGGCAGCATCCTGGATATTGGTGGCCACTGAGCAGGAGCAAGAAAATTTAATCTGTAAGAGCTATTTCCCTTCATTTTTAAGATACAAAGAGGTAAAGTCTTTTTTTTATCTTTGAGAAGGACTGGATTTGAAGGTAACAGATAGTAATATCCTAATGCTAATGTGATTGGGTAATGTATTTGATGGAGAGAAAAAAAACGTCATGGCATTCAGTCCATGGTGCAACAAATATCAATAAATGAGCAGCATGAAAATGTATTTCAGTGTTAAGAAAAAAACACCCTACACTCAATCTAGGCAGAAGACTCTTCACCTTTTTCATCCTGAAACCAGTGGGTGGCTCCATCTGTGGTGTCATCATGTGACACAGCCACATGCATCTGACCAACCGGCTGACTGGCAATGGGCCGCAAAGGAGGAGGGGTAACCATGATATGCTGCCGATTGCGTGGTCTTTTCCTACCAACAAGAAAACAACCAAAAAAAAGAATTAGTTTTCACATTTATTTTAAATACTATATATTGGAATTTCAACCTGGATTTATGAGCAGAACTCTCATAAAAAGGAATTTGCACATCTGAAGGATTAAACGTCATGTACAATGCTTAATGAGTAGCAAATTTCAAACATACTAATTTCTTCAGAATTTTAAACTTGCAAGAACTGAATGAAAATGTGTAATCAAATATATACTATAAATCTGAGCAAACAAAGCTGCAAATGATTATAAAACATTTGTACTTGGTAAAATTATGTGATGAAAATATATATGCAAAAGAAATGTCAACATCTCCCTGTAAGGACAGCTTGGAGACTTTGCAATTGGGGATAGATATTAGTGGTCTTCATTTCATATGCCATTTTATACTAAAGATGTAATGGCAATAAGCAAACAGATGGACTTGTGGGAGTTACTTTAATTTTTGGAGTAAAATTCTGGTACGTTTTTTTATAATACTTACCCAATCATAATATGTGAGAATAAGATCCATGACGTTGCAAATCCAACCCTTTGAAGCTACTGCAAGCATTCACCACATGTTTTTTAAGCTTGTTTTAGCAACAAAGGTAGAAAAAAGTCATCTGCTTGCCAAGTAGATGTCAGATTAGAGTGGTTTCCCTTATATACAAGAACTGGCACCACCCCACACCACCCACACCCCATGATGTAGATTTATTAGTCACTACCGGTGCAGATTTGCATGCTCTATACTTCTTCAATGAATGCAACTGTGTGGATGGCTTTGGAGGATGTGCCTTTATTATCAAAGAAATATTAATGCCAAAATTTATTTCCTTCTTCAAATGCATTATCCAATCATAATACATTAGAAGAACAGTTAGACACGGAGGGAGTTACATCCCATTACAGCAGTGATGGCCCTGGCTCTGAACACTTTACATATGTGAAGCAGGTTTGGGTCTTGTGTGAAATATGGATCAGAGTTAGCACATGGTTAAAATATTTGCTCTCACAAATCAAGTGAAAACAGAGTAACCGATGTCATCACAAAAATGGTAAATGACCCAGGAAGGTAGCCTGTTGCAGTACTGATATATATATTCCACCTGGTAAAATGAAGCTCTTTCCAATGAAAGGATCTAGAAGTCAGCTCTGGCCTCCATCCAATGGCTTGAATGATGTGAGCTAGAAAAAAGTTGTACTTGAATGCTATGCTGGTGGCAACTGTCCTAAGTTAGTGAGCTAATATAGTCTAGGTTTAGTTCCTTGTAGGCTGAGCTGATAACCCAACAGACTGAGGACAAGAGATCCCGAGTGGAAACATCATCCATTTTCTCTGAGTGTTAAGAACAAGAAAGATCTCCCTCTTCAGATTGGCAGTCTGCTTCGGAAACCACTTCAATGATCTGATGGAATCCTGCAGAGACCCTTGGGAAAAAGGGTCAGAAAAAAAATGGGTATCAAGGCAAAGGACTGATTTCTCATGAGTAGGTGCCTGTTCTTGGCAATGAAAGCAAGGTCCACAATAAAAGAAACTAAACCATCATGTTGGAACTATCGACAGAATGGGTTGATCAATAAGGTGTGTATCTCACTGATTCTAATTCTGTAGCTAAAGTGGCTAGGAAGAATTCTTGTAAAACGGTGAGTCAGAGAAGTTCTAGACAGTGGTCTGAAGTGGGTCTAGTTCCACATCAGAAGCCCATACTTTCAATTTTTGGTTCAGACAGGTTGAAAATGGTGAGAAGGTCCAAGAGGTCCTTAGTTTTGGCCTATGTCCTCCCTTCCATGATGGTGAAAAGTGTCCAAGATGCAGAATGGTAACCCTTGGAGCTAACTTCTTGAAAAGCCTTGGGATTCACAGCACCAAGGCACTTAAGGGACAGATGTGTCTGCTCATATCGCTGGTAAAAACACTCCATTATCCTTCAAAAACTTTCAAAGTAGTAGACCTTCTTGCACAAGCAATTCATTCCAACACTTGTTCAGAAAACTGTTTCTTCCTGAGTGCTTGGTTGATGTGAGCTAGGCATGGAAGTACAATATTTCAAGATCAATATGGAAAACATGAATTCATGGTCATTTCAGCAGGCTGGGAGAAGGCTGGATTTTTTAGGGAATCTCTACTGCTAGGTTCAGGGTGTTATTGATCCATGAATTTTCCAACATGAGGGGTACAATCAAGATTAATTTCACTCCAACTCTCTCACCTTCTGTAAGACCTTGGAAATCAGAGAAGTTGGAAGAAAGGTGTATGTGTCAAGACTAATTCAGGGAATGGGTGCCAACTCAAAACTTCAGATCTGGGACTGTGGAGTCAAAGACCAGGGACATGGTATTCTGTCTTGTCACTAACAGGTCAACATGAGAACAACCCCCAAAACATGATGATTCAAGACCTATGAAATATTAACAGGGTTTGAATTGAAATTAAATTTTACAATTTGAGGGATTTGTTTAGGATTTTTCAAAGCGCTAAAATTATTTTGAGGTTCAAGACACAAAGTGGTTACAAGATTATATGGAGCTCTTTAGTAACCCAACCATAATCAATTAACATATTTAATCCTTTCAGAATCACTTCTGATCACACATAATTCAAATCCACATCAACTAACTTCAAATAATGATGCCAGCTGACCCTGCTGAAATGATCAAAGGATAAAATTAGGAACTAAATTGAATGTCTTTAATTTGCATAATCTGCATATACATGACCATTTTAGCAAAGAAGTATTTTTTGCTGCAGAATGCCGGCTCTGTACTGGTCTGAAATGATGGTATCCTTTAACAGTGAAGGGCAGAGGAACATGATCTTTATGCCCTCTTGAGACAAACCGTAAAATTCACTGTGTAGGAAAAAGCAGAAATCTGCCAAAATACATAAAAGTTTCATGCCTTGTAATAGGACTAGGAAATGTGTAACCATCGAATCTCTGCTATAGGTAGCCTTCGAGGAGAAAAATGGCTGAAGTCCCTATATAAACAATAAACCACCCTCCTAACATGAAGGCAGCAGGACTAACAGGCAAGTCACAAGTGACATCATTGCATGGATAATGGAAGCAAAAGACATTTTCTTACAGAGAATAAATCTGGGTTCATTCAGTGAATGCATTAAACCCATGTGGGAGGTTCAGCTGATGTCAGCTGGATCTGGTGGTTGTCTGGGCAATAGCCACTGGACTCATAAGATTCTATACCAATTCTAACTTGTGAAATCATGTTGTCTCATTAGGATCATGGAACCCTCTGATCTGAATTGGAGATAGTCTGGGTCCACTTAAACGGAATGAAACTCACTCAACCTGCACACCAAAGCTAGGGCTATCAAGAAACATGCTTTAAAGGATAGCAGCTTCAGCGAGGTCCTGGCTAATGGCTCAAAAATTCATTTGAGCTGAATTAAGTCGAAACCCATGCAATATTCCACTTAGGACAAAGTGAGTGATCCCCACCTGTTCATGTCAAAATTGGCCAGTACGTCTGAGATATGCTTATCATGGACTACATCCATTCTACCATGATACCTGAATATGTCACAGATCATGGCACAAATGCCACTGAGAGTAATAGGAGCTAACCAGTACACAAAAAGCCAGATAAAAAAGGTTACGCAAGTAGGAGATTAAGGTACTCCAATTTCTTACTACACAAGGTTCTTCAGATGTTAAGAAGCCTGTATGAGCAGGAATAAATCCCCCGTTTTGGTCCTTTAAGGATTTTTCTGTGGAAGTCTATCATTAGATCAAGAAACCATTCACCCAGGACTATTCTTCTTTAGAAGGGCTATCAGAACCACATTGCACATATGTCCATTTGTTTTCCACATCATTATCAGAACAGTAGAGGGACACATCCCCAAACCAATTCCAACTATTTGTTATAAAGTTCACAGTTCAAGCTTCTTGATATGAAACTGCAGAGATGAAGGGGGGATGTTTGTAGTTCAGCCTTGTCACAAATGGTCTATCATTGGACCCACACAAAAGACAAGTCTGCT